>ML826479.1:183105-194102 GCA_009831015.1 Picea engelmannii
AATGCAAGACAATGGAAATGGGCATGCCATTTAACTTTAAAATCTAATCAAGGAAGACTTGTAAATTTGAGGAGTATGTAAATGGATGTGGTAAGACACAAAAAAGACCATATTTGGAGAGATGTTGAACTAGCACCACGATCGTTGTTTTTTTCCCTTCCTTAGAATCCCCACTATAAAATTGGCAGTAATGTCAAACCATATATGTTCTTGGATTGATAGTGGTTGTAATGCCATTGGTATATTTAATATCTCTCCCTTGTTCCTTTAATATGCATCACAAGTTTCCACAATGTCCTTGATGTAAATTTTATTTCCCATCAAAAAAACAAGTGTTTCTAGATTATTCATATGTTTTATGAAATCCAAAGTGATGTACTATAGGTGACGAAGGAAATTCCTCTAAGATTTTTTTTTAAAGGAAGAGTTTTCTACTATAAGAATGCATCCTTTATATCCCAATATATCTAGTTTCCATCTATACCACTTAGGAGGGTTGGGATCTTGGTAAATCATATGGATGCGTTGAATGATAGTGCCATTTGACAACCATTCTTGATAGGATTCCTGAACCCAACTTGGAATAGGTAAATATAAAGTAAAGAGGGATCCACCCTCAATTTTTTGAGATAAGGTATCAGTTTCCACATTGTCTGTACCCTTGTTATAGACAATGTTATAATGATACCCTGTTAGCTTGATGACCGTCATATGTTTCTTTGATGAGGATAACCTTTGTTCAAGAAAGTACTTTATATTATGATGGTCAATATTGATATCTTATTGAATCCTTATTGCATCAATACCACCCCAATCAAGGGGGGTGGCATGTAGTATAATCAATCACCCACTTGGTGAAGGGTCCAACTTTGATGACATGAGACATAGGAGCAGGGTGTTCCCTCATCTTCGGTGAGAAGATCTGACATGGGTGGAAATTCTTGACTGATTCAATGCAATCTTTGATTAACGTCATCCAATAGTAACCGGCTCGTAGAATCTTTTGGGTTTATTCCCACCCAGAAAAATGACCACCACATTCTCCATTGTGGCAGTCGTTAAGCATGAGTTCCGCTTCTTCATGGGTGAGACATCGACGAAGGATGTAATCTATACCTCCATGATACAAAGTGTCTTCGAGAATAATATAGTTTTTTCGTGATAGTGTATATGTCAATGCTCATTAAAAGAAGCAAAGACAGGGCACTTCAAATTCTGGAGATAGACTAGTATATGTCCATACCACGGGTGCGAATATGAAATCATAAAAAGATCTCGTTTAATCGGTGAATATTCGGGCGTAACATCACCTGACTCGACCAAAAGTTATGATATAAGTTATGCAAAGATGAGCGAATTTTTAGATTTCACAAACACAAAATCCAAGTCAAAAACCTGGAGGATAACAATCTATCTACTGATCTTTCTGTTGATTACACGTCATGTCAACACATATTGGAATGGATTCACAACGGAAATGGCGGTGGTCTTGAAAAACATGATATAGTGACGGAACCGTTGGACAGCATGAACTACTGCCAATGCAAGTTTCTTAGCATGGGAGTAGTTGAGTTCTTGTCCAACCAGGCCTCAACTCAGGTAGTAAATAACGTTCTCTTCAAGAAAATAATCCTCTTAAACCAAGACCATGTCGATGGTAAAATTTGTAGTGGCCAAGTACAATAAGAAATATTTATTATAATTGGGTGGTCGAAGCAGGGGGGGAAGACATGAGGGCATGTTTCAACTCTTCGAAAGATCACTAAGTGGCTTCATCCCAATGGAAAGTAACATCCTTCTTTAGTAAACGAATGAACCCTTTTGTGATCTTGGCATAGTTTGCGATGAAACGTTGTAAACAGTTTTCTTTTCCCTATAAACTTTGAAGCTAAGGGACTGTGCACAGAGGAGGAAACTGAACTATCACCTCAACCTTTAGAGGATTGACCATGATCCCTATTGTCGAAACTATGTAACCTAGCAGAAGAACCAATGTCATGCAAAAATTGCATTTGTTTGGATTCAAGTGAATCTGATAGTAGCGACATCGCTCAAAGATAAGTTAGAGGTGTGTGGGATGATCATCTCTCTGACAAGATCGTGATGCTAAATCATCAAGATAAGCCTCGACTAGGGGTTTGAGATCGTGGAAAGAAAAAGACATTGCCCGCTGAAAAGTGGCTCCAACATTCGTCAGGCGAAAAGGCATCTTCCAATAAGAAAATGTGCCCCATGGAGAGATAAAGGTTGTTTGATGCTGGTCCTCGGGTTTGATGTGCATGTGATTGTATCCCGAGAAACCATCCATGAAATAAAAGACCTCATATCCTGTGCATTCATCGACAATCTAGTCAATAAATGGGGTGGGTAAATTATCCTTTGGATAGGCCTTGTTCAAATCGCAGAAGTCTATACATACGCGAATCACACCCTTCTTTTTTTTTACTAGAATGGGATTCGACACCCATTGAGTGAATTAGATGGGGTAGTTGAAACCAACTTTGAGTATTTTCTCTACTTCAGCCTTAATAATTGCTTCTTTCTGAGGATTAACTAGACAAAGCTTATGTCGAACCGCCTTGGCGTCAGGGTAAGTTGTAATCTCATGTTCGACGATTCTTGAATCAATTCCTGGCATTTCTTTGTAAGATTAGGAAAAAAATGTCATAGAATTGTTTAAATAAAACTGTATAAATCTGAATCTCCTTAGGGGAACAATCTGCTCTGACGAAGACATTGTCCATGATGCCAAGGTTTCTGGAGATATAAATAGGTATCGTCTTAGCGATTGTTGACATATTACCCTTTGGATAAACTACATGCATAGCCAGAGGATTGATAGGACAAGACCTATCTCCAGTCATAGTCAACACAAAATATTTTGCCTATATTGTTCCTAACTTTGGGAGGAAATATGATCTGTGATGGAGATCATCCCAAGGTCTATCCAGACCAGTCAATGCCTCTAAAATCACCTCTTCAGAGGGAAATACCAAGTCTAAGGAATCGATAGTGGCAAGGGAACCTTGAGCCCAGGCAGGCCCGAGAACTAGATCTAACTCCTATGCAGGAGTCAGATCAGGGTCAGTGGAAGCTTGCTGGACTATAGAGTATGCAAATTCTATCACAAACAAGGGCATGGACATGCCATGGTGCACTTTCCCTTCCATCATGGCTGATGGGGAAGAAACAATCCATAGATCATTAAAGTAAGTCGTGCAGAACGATGACACTCGAAAATATTTCAGCCTTCGGCTGGTCAGGGACATATGCATTTGCAGCTTCCAAAATTCTATCTTTAATATGAGTCCTCTACATGCTAATGGTTGTAGCATGTAACTCATGCACCTTTCTACTGAGTGCATCAGCTACCTTGTTTTCCTTCCCTTTGATATTCTTGATATCAAAGTCGTATTTGCACAGAAACTCCAACCACCTACTTTGCCTAGCGTTTAAAATCGATTGATCAAACAAATATTTCAGACCGTGGTGGTCTGTTCTCAATTCAAATCTTCTTCCCATGAGGTAATGTCTCCATTTCCTTAGAGCATGGACGATTGCTACCAGCTCCAAATCGTGAGTGGCATAATTATTTTCATGGTTTTTCAATTTTCTGGACTCATAACAGATTACAAATCCATCTTGGTTGAGAACTCCTCCCAACCGTTCCTTACACGCATATGTGCACAACACGAAATCCATATCTGGATTGGAAATTCTCAGGACTGGAGCACTGGTTAACAACTGATTCAATCGCTGGAAACTCTCTTCACACTCTTCAGTCCACTGAAACTTGTTCTCCTTCGTTTGCAAGGAAGTGATAGTGTGAGCTATCTTTGAGAAACCTATGTTAAACCTTCTATAATAGCTCGCCAGACCCATAAAGGATCTAACTTATGTCACATTCCTTGGCACTGACGATTCTCGGATGGCCTCAACCTTCTCAGGATCCACAATGATCCCTTCTTGTGAAATAATATGTCCCAAGTAATGGATTTGTCTTTGATAAAATGAGCATTTTCTCAACTTGGCATACAGTTGGTGTTCTCTCAACACTTGCAACACCATCCTTAGGTGTTGTTGATTCTCTTCCCTTGACTTGGAATACACCAAGATGTCATCGAGGAAGACTATGACAAACTTGTCTAAATTGTTCTTGAATACACCATTCTTCAAGAACATAAAAACAACAGGTGCATTTGACAGTCCAAACGATACCACTATGAACTCGTAATGACCGTACCTTGTTCTAAAGGCGGTCTTGTTGATGTCCTCATCCTTTATTCTCACCTGGTGATATCCTGATCTGAGATATTTCTTCGAAAATACTTTTGCACCCTTCAGCTGATCGAAAAGATCATCGATCCTCGGCAGAGGATACTTGTTCTTGATAGTTACCTTGTTCAACTGTCGAAAATCAATGCACAGCCTCAACAGCCCATCCTTCTTCTTCACGAGTAGGATCGGGGCACCCCAAGGTGACATGCTGGGGTGAAAGTACCCCTTCGTCAGAAGCTCTTCCAGCTACAATTGCAACTCTTTTAGCTCTGGCGTACTCATTCTATAAGGAGCTTTCGACACCGGAGCTCCTCCAAGGATCAAATTTATAGAAAAATCGGTGTCTCTCTTCGTAGGTAGTCCAGGTACCTCCTAAAATATGTCCTTGAACTCTGTGAGTATCTCATGGTATCCAATTCTTGAGACTTAATCTCTGGATGCTTCCTCCACACGAGCTGCAAATAATTGACAGCCTTTCCTGTAACACTTCTTCAGTTGTGTGGCTGATATTTCTCTAACAGCCATAGCTCTGGGAATTCCTTGGACTAGTATACGATTTCCCTCCTCATCCAAGCAGGTAAACCTCTTGCTATGATATTCCAGGAGGGCGTGGTGCTACTCCAACCAGTCCATCCCAATTAAGCAGTCATAAGAGCCTAAAGGCAGAACATTCAATTCAACCTTCATGCTCAATCCATTCATGTATATCAAATAGGATTTAACCAATTCAGTGACCTTCCTATTGGTTCTTGTAGCCAACTACACTAACCAAGACCTTTCATGTTTGCTTCTTGATAAATGCAAACTTTCCACCACCCTAGGATCTACATAACTATGACTAGCCCCATAATCAATTAAAATAATAAATGGTCGGTTTTTGATCATACCTTCCACTTCAATCATCTGCAATTGAAATTCAGCTTGCTTGTTTTCTAGGGATACATAGATCCTTGGCATTCTACTACTCATATCCTCCATTGTTTCAACTTGCTGAACATAGTGGATGGTTCTCTCTTTATCTTTTCTGTGGGGGCAGTCTCGATACCTATGGTTTCCTTTACAGCCCCAACACTCCAGAGGTGGCGTTCTGGGCATTTGTTCACCCACTTCAACCTTCCTAGGCTCTCTAAAGGATGGTTGTCCCTGAGGACTGTTTCTGAAAAAGGGAGGTTTGTTTCCCTTCTACCTCTGTTCCTTCTTAAACTTCCTCTGGTCATCCCAAGTCTTTCGAAAATGAGTCTTTTCTCTTTGTTGTTCATATAAGCATTAATCCCTTCTTATTCTTTCTTCCATAGTCTTAGTATCATCATATTGAATCTTGTCACCAATGGCGGGTGGCAGTCCACTCAGATAGCTCTGAATCTTGACAGCCTCATCTTTGATGAATGGAACATACTTCAGTAGTTCCAAAAGACATCATTCGTATTCATCAATGGTCATGCTGCCTAGCTTGAGTTCGAAGAACTCCTCCATATTTCTGTGATAATATCTTTTAGTCAGGTATTTCTTCTTGAAATATCCCTTGAACTCCTTCCAAGTGATATCTTTCTCTCTGATGTGTTGCACCTGCACAAACTGATCCCACCACATGGATGTTTTTCCCTTTAGTTGATACATCGCAATTCTTCCTTCTACCTCAGTAGAATAATTCTACAGTTGGAAATATTTCCTCATGCCTAGCAACCATTTTTCGACATCTTCCTCCTTCTTATGTTATCCATCGAACATTGGAGGATTTATCTTCTTCATCTCTCCTTTCAATTCATCCCTTCCAGATGTTCAATTTTTTCTAGTAGCGGACGGGCTTGAGCTACTACATGCCTCCCTACTGGAATGCTTTGGGGAGTGATGATCATGTCTGCTACCACTCATCGATCTTCTTCTTCTCTCAAGGGTCCTGTGACTCTCTGTCTTGCTTGAGCCACTCCTCTTCTCCAAATTCCTTTCTATTATTTCCAAGTTCTTCAATATTTTTAAGTTGAATTCTCCCTGTTGATCCCTAACCCTCATCATCTTTTGGCTATCAACTCGACGAGCCTAGGCATCTTTCTGCAATTTTTCTATGAGTTTCATCATATGTCCTTCCTTATCCATCTCTTTTCCGTGCCCATTAGAGTTTGATCCTTCGACTCCTAGGTTGACATCCCTTCCTTCTCTTTCGCTTTCTAAAATGGAGGCAATCCACACCTCTTCCATTTCTATACTCGGCATAGATTCATGGTTGTCGTGACACTCATTGAAATATGCACACACAAGGTGCAATCAACCAAAGTTTGTCAGGCCCTTAAAGCTTCAAGAAAACTTACAACATTCATAAACCAACGTGAACAAGAAAAACGGTTCGATTCCATTAAGTTTTCTGAGCTTTGTTTGTCTCTGCAAATTTTCGGGACTTCAGAACTTCGGGGTCTCAGTCCACGAAGATCCAACAGTTAAATCCTCGATGATTCTTTTGTCTTAAAAAATTTTGGGGGTTCGGCACTTCAGTTTTTCGGCTAATAGCTTCCTCTTTCTCCCTACCCTCGTAACCAGAGTCACCTTTCACAACTTCATGATCTCGCGAGTTTTCCAGTCGAAGACCCTCAACTTTTCTTCCTCCAAATGTCGATACCGGAGATGCGATACGAGTATGGCTCCCTCCTCGCTTGCACTAGTTACATATAACCCTAGGCTAGGGTTAAGCACTTGACTTCTCGACTCACTGGCACGTGGTACACACCCATGTGTCCACATCCATTCCAAGGCAATTCAACGATTAGACCTTTCTCAAATCTACAACACATATTCCTTCATCATTTCGGGGTTTCGGCATCGAGATTTTGTGCATCCACCCTCTCGAAATTATGTTTTCCAAAATCTCGAAATTACTGTCTACCCCTCCACTTGATCCAACGGTCAAGTTCCTATCTTACAATCTACAGTGTAGGTTGTTTAAAAAAATTGGGTTTCTCTATTTCGCGAATTGCGACAACAAGGTTCCTCCCTTTTGGTTTCCCGTATGTTGAAACGTTGTTTGGAAACCACATGTTTCCCCCGATGAACGGTCTCGATGAATTCAGGGTTTTGCGTATCACAATTTCCACGTTCCTGTGCAACTCCACATAGGCTCTATCTACTCAGACAGAGGCTGTCTCCATTTTCTAGAAAACAACACAGACTATCTCCGAAATCACAGGCTATCCCCCCCCGGCTTCAGAATTGTACGAGGTCTCTTGCAGAGGTCGGATGGGTTCACGCACAGATAATTGAGGGTCGAATGGTAGAGGAATCCCCAGTATGGCTGACTTCTCGGGTTTTAACTACATGCGCCCAGGTCGACAGATATCTCCCTGGGGCTTCTTGTTTCCAATTTTTCACACATTCCCCTTCCAGGAACTTAGGATAAAACAAATACAATATTTCCCATGGCTTTTGGGAATAATATTAAAATATTGTTTCCAAGGACTTAAGCCCCTAGGCTTATCCCCTTAGCTCAACATTTAGTCCCTTTTCACACCTTCCAGGCCCTAATCCCTTGCCCACTCTATGGAAGCTTAGTCCCCCATCACTCATTCATTGTGGTCGGTCTGCACGCGACGATGTTTATATTTTATTATTGTTCTGCATAAATATAGGTATAAAATCAGGCTCTTGGCCTTCAACACTTAGGCTCTCTAGACTAACAATCACATAAGCCCACTAGCTTATATAAACTTGGCTCACTAGCCGATAAAACATATTTACAATTCATTTCATAAAAAATATTTACAATAGGGCTCAGCCTTGGGGACATTATAGGTTGACACTAGGTTGCCAAGAAAAGTTAGGTTTTTGGCCCAGGTTGTGGCAAAAACCATGGCCTAGGCTATAATTCGGATGCTATGTTGGTAAAGATGTCATCGACTAACTCCTATCATAGGACATTGAAGGACGAAAAGAAATTTATCCCAATGTTGTGTTCCAAAGTTTCTAGGAAGGGTTCCCCCCTACTGATCCTATGGGCATAGGTACTGAGCTTTCCCAGGGTTCCATTGGCCATGGAAGGGGTTTCCCTTGGTCAACATCTTTGATGAGGGAATTGCTCCCTCCGACGGATTCCAAGGTGCTTGAGAAGTGTGTGCCCCCTGTGTAAGTATAATACACTGTGCAGGATGTTGTGATCTAAGATAAGGGTTTTCCCCCGGCCGAGACGACAATAGAAGAGAATTCATTGTTACCAAACATGTCGAACAAAGAGAAAATCAAAGAACCCACCCGTGTGGTACTAGAATAAGGTCCTTGACTACTTGCTCCAGATAGGTTGTAGTTCATGGTCGACAAAACGGGTTGTTGAGGAGCGTCGTGGAGCGAGGGAGAAGATGAAGGTATGTGACCCCTTTCATAAGGAAAATAATTATAAGGGGATGAGGTGCCCCCGATGGACCATTTTAGAGGAACCTTTGAGCTCCCTACCCCTAGACTCAAAGTCTATAGGGTGGAGTAGGAAAGGACCAAGTTCGTGTCAAATTTGGGCATCCCGTATGAAAACAGAGGGCCCGTCGCACTCTGCATAAACGATGCAGTAATCACCACCATGGACGGAATGAGACCACTTCTCAAGGTAGAGGTAGTCAACACCATAAGGGCTCGGGCCTAAAAAGGTGAGTTAGGAGGCAGAACGACCCCACTTGTGGCAGTTGTCGAGGGAGTATGAGGAATCCCTGACGAATTAGTAGCATTTGCTTCCATCACTTCTTGTAGGATTATCTTACGCTCATGATGTAGGGAAATCTGTATTAGAAGTGGCACTGACAAGTCTGTGATCAAAGAGTTATATTGTAGTGTACCAATTCACTACCCAGGTTCACCCAAACCTCTCGGTTTACCTTTCATTACATGGATTTAAAAACAAATGCATTTAACCCGAATTAAACATACTTAATTCGCAGAGTAAAATATATAAGTTACTGTTACCATTAACAAACCATAGCATGCAACAGTATTTCATTTACACAGCGGAAAACATGATACAAAACAGCACAGTCATGTCAAATGTGTTAAAACATAACTCAGATTACTTATCTCTTATCTGCTGTAGCATTCACCAACCAAATGCAGGCCTTCCACGAACCTCCCAGCCTTAGACCACACTGTTCATCAGCTCAAAAGTAGGTCACCCCCGAGATGGGACCGAGCTCCACCCCAAGGCAAGGAATTTAGACTCAGGCTGAGGTTACAGGGAAGACAACACATAAATATCTGGAAAGATTCTTCCCAAAGATGCCATCTTACGCCCACTACTACCAGACCCTCATTCCCCACATGCCTATTCCGCCCGGGAGTATACACCTTCACACACACAGTCCATCGGTGCTAACCTCCCCTTCTGGGTCTCGGCAACAGGCCGGATGAGGAAGTCTCAGAGTCCGTAGCTGGTGCTGGACAATCTCTGGAAGACACACTTCCCAGCAAACTCTTTCACCTGGAAAGAGTTGCTCGTAGGCCTGACAACCTGCCTCTTCAAACCACAATCACCTCCCTCACCTGGAGAGAGATTACACACAGGCTAAGCACGAATTCACACTGGCCAGTAAGCCACGCGCAGTCCAGCACTGCGTGGCCACAACATCCAACTGAGAAACAGACACGGGCTTTCCAAACAGGCTCAACAATCACGAATAGACTCACGGGATCGGTTTCGGAATTTCACCAGGTGTACAAAAATTCCACTCAAAGGCTTTATGGTTCAAAACAGAATGTACGGGTTATCTCAGAACGACACAGGCCTTTTTCCGGTTCAAGGGGTGTACGGGTTCAGAAGATGCGCGAGGGTATCTCTGCAAAGGTTCGACCCATTCACGCTCAGACAGTTCGGTCGAATCCCTGCGAACCTATGCAACAGTTGACGGAAATGGGAGCAGAACCCCCAACACGGCCTGCTTCGGCAGTTTTAACTGCATGCACATGGGTTGACACTTGTCACCCATGAAGCTCGTTCCTTCACATTTGGAAGTCACTTGTCCTTCCAAAGGACTTAGGGTAAAATAATATGCACATGGATTTTTATTTGTTTTGGAAATAATATTAAAATATTAATCCAGGCCTAAGCCCCCTAGGCTTAGCCCCTAGGTTCAACACTCAACCCTTTTCCCCCATCTTCCAGCCCTTAATCCCTTGCCCACTTTGTGGACGCTCAGTCCCCCATCACTCTTTCATCGTGGACGGTCTGTACTGGTGGTATTTATATTTTATTAATTGACCTGCATACATACAAGTATATCAACAGGCTCCTGGCCTTCAACACTTAGGCTCCCTGGCCTAACAAAAATCATAAGCCTACAACTTATGCCAAACTTGGCTCACCAGCCTATAGAACATATTTACAATTCTTTGCATATAACATGATCTGTAACGGGGCTCGGCCTTGGGGACACTACAATCCCCCTCCCTTTATTTTTGCACTGTCCTCAGTGCAACTTACACTGTCTCTGCAAGCCTTTCAAAATCTTCAAAAAGATGCGGGTACTCCACCCGCATAATATCTGCATGCTCCCATGTCGCGTCCTTAGGATTGTACAAGGTCCACTGGACCTTTACAGGCTCTATGGCTCGATTCCAGAGCTGCTTGTTTTTCCTGTCCAATATACGCACAGGATGTACTTGCAGGACACCTTCTGGTTCCACCTGAATCACAGTCCAATCGATAACATGATTAGCATCAGGTACATATTTCTTAAGCAGTGATACATGAAACACATTAT
>ML826479.1:229567-249433 GCA_009831015.1 Picea engelmannii
CATGAACTACTGCCAATGCAATTTTCTCAACATGGGAGTAGTTGAGTTCTTGTCCAACCAGGCCTCAACTCAGGTAGTAAATCACGTTCTCTTCAAGAAAATCATCCTCTTAAACCAAGACCATGTCGATGGTAAAATTTGTAGTGGCCAAGTACAATAAGAAATATTTATTATAATTGGGTGGTTGAAGCAGGGGGGGAAGACGTGAGGGGGTGTTTCAATGCTTCGAAAGATCACTAAGTGGCTTCATCCCAATGGAAAGTAACATCCTTCTTTAGTAAACGCATGAACCCTTTTGTGATCTTGGCATAGTTTGCAATGAAACGTCGTAAAAAGTTTTCTTTTCCCTGTAAACTCTGAAGGTGAGGAACTGTGCACAGAGGAGGAAACTGAACTATCACCTCAACCTTTAGAGGATCGACCATGATCCATATTGTTGAAACTATGAAACCTAGCAGACGACCCAATGTCATGCAAAAACTGCATTTGTTTGGATTCAAGCGAATCTGATAGTAGCAACATCGCTCAAATATAAGTTAGAGGTGTGTGGGATGATCATCTCTCTGACGAGATCGTGATGCAAAATCATCAAGATAAGCCTCGAATAGGTGTTTGAGATCGTGGAAAGAAAAAGACATCGCCCGCTGAAAAGTGGTTCCAGCATTCGTCAGGCCAAAAGACATCTTCCAATAAGTAAATGTGCCCCATGGATAGATAAAAGTTGTTTTATGATGGTCCTCGGGTTTGATATGCATGTGATTTTATCTTGAGAAACCATCCATGAAAGAAAAGACCTCATAGCCTGCACATTCATCGACAATATGGTCAATAAATGGGGTGGGGAAATTATCCTTTGGATAGGCCTTGTTCAAATCGCAGAAGTCTATACATACGTGAATCATACCCTTCCTTCTTTTAACTAGAATGGGATTCGACACCCATTGAGTGAATTGGATGGGGTAGATGAAACCAACTTTGAGTATTTTCTCTACTTCAGCCTTAATAACTGCTTCTTTCTGAGGATTAACTAGACAAATCTTATGTCGAGCCGGCTTCGTGTCAGGGTAAGTTGTAATCTCATGTTTGACGATTCTTGGATCAATTTCTCGCATTTCTTCATAAGATTAGGAAAAAACGTTATAGAATTGTTTAAATAAATCTGTATAGATATGAATCTCCTGAGGGGAATAATCTTCTCTGATGAAGACATTGTCCACGATGCCAAGGTTTCTGGAGATATCAATAGGTATTGTCTTATCTATGGTTTCCATATTACCCTTTGGGATAAACTGCATGCGTAGCCAGAGGATTGATAGGACAAGACCTATCTCCAGTCATAGTCAACACAAAATATTCTGCCTCTATTGTTCCTAACTCTAGGAGGAAATAGGATCTGTGATGGAGATCATCCCAGGGTCTGTCCGTACTAGTCAATGCCTCTAAAATCGCCTCTTTAGACGGAAAGACCAAGTCTAAGGAATCGATAGTGGCAAGGGAACGTTGAGCCCAGGCAGGCCCAAGAACTGGATCTAACTCTTATGCAGGAGTCAGATCAGGGTCAACAGAAGCTTGCTGGACTATAGAGTACACAAATTATGTCATGAATAAGGGAATGGACATGCCATGGTGCCCTTTCCCTTCCATCATGGATGATGGGGAAGAAAGAATCCAAGGATCGTTAAAGTAAGTTGTGCAGAACGATGACACTGAAAAATATTTCAGCCTTAAGCTGGTCGGGGAGAGCCGATATCATTTTGACATTGTAGAAAGGAGGCATGTAATTGAAAGTACCCATGAGAGGTGGGCATAGACCAACCCCCACATTGACATTGTTGGGCTATGGATTATCAATCGTTGGGACCGTGGATGCCCCAGATGAAGGGTCAGGTATGGAGAAGGACAACTGATCAATGTTCATGATTTGTACCTCATGTGGAAACAACAAGACCCCAAAAACTGTGGAAAACACTATATTCATGGAATATGTCCAACTCCTTCCTAACATGAGGTTGTAGTCAAGAGATGCATTGACCACTTCAAATTCGATGCACACGGTCTTCCCTCCTAATTTCATGGGGAAAGAAGGAATGATTCGATGTGGTCTGAAAGAATGATCATTTAAAGTCATAAGAAGAGTAGGTTAAAGAGACAAAACAGGTTGGCCAATGGCCTTCCAACACGCCAACGACATCACGCATGTCAAGGCACCCTCATCAACCATTGTACGGAAAATATTCTGGGTAGATGATTTTGTGGGGTGAGCCACTACTATCTAAAATGCAACATGGTATGGGAGACGAGGTTTCAAGTCGGTTGTATCAAGTGTGATAGTTCCCAGATTACATGTCTCAATGGATCCTAAGGTGCCTAGTAGAGCCTTTCTCTATGAAGGGCAGCTCTGGAGGACCTCCAAGGCTGACATCGCGCAAGGGGTTTGTGACAAATCTTCCACCATAGAGTAATTTTGGGAGGCCCTCATGTTTCGATTATGTGAAGCCTTCTTGAATGCACCTTTCAAGATGTGTGTCATTGTTTCGCCCATCGTTCTCTCGATCTGGAGAGGAATAGTCGAGTTTTCGACTTTTCTAACCTTTTCAGTAGTACTTGGCATTCCATAATCATGTTCCCTACTAGCTATGTGAGCTTCACCTTTAAACATATAGATATTTGAGGTTGAGGGATTACTATATGATGAAGGGTGTCTCAAACTTCCCCTATCCGTGTTCACAGAGGCTTGAGTTAAATTTTTCCCATGAGGAAATGGATTTGTTAACACTGCAGGTTGTTGTTGTGCCAATAACTTTTGGGCCTTTGTGAGTCGAGGACACAGGTGAGTCGGGTGGTATTCCACACAGATATTGTATAGCTACTTCAACTTCTTTCGCTCTGTGTTTCCCCCACCAACATTATTGGTCAGTTTATTATCCCCTTTACACTTCTTTCACTATTTTTTCTTCCCTTTGGCCTGCTAGTTGGCCTTTGTTTTCGTCGATTGCATGTTGTGTACATATGACGTCTGAGCAGGGGGAGAATTTGAAGTAGGGGTTGGGCTAGACACTGTCTCCTTTATGAACAATTGTTGAAATTTGTTTGAGAGCGGATCACTGGGATTTGTTTGTGTTGAACCAACAATGTCGTCACCATGTGGTCCAGATTTGTGTCTGATCTTATCAAGAATAGACCGTGGTGCATCTGGAAAAACTTTGTAAAGCAAACCAAACTGAAAGTAAATCAACTCTAGTTGTTGAGCTCTCATTATCACTTCTTCCTATGAAAAGACCCCCGACGTTGCTACATCTTTGGATAGATGGGGTACCAAATAATTAAGGAACCATTCTAGCAGGAATGCTAGTGGAATTGGTACTTTAATCAAGCTCTTTTAGTGTCTCCATTCTCGGATGTGATTAGAGATATGATCAACCTTGTCTGCTCAAAGTTGGCCAACAATTCTGTGTCGGCATCATATCTCACAGGTAATTGAAAATGGTTTAATAAAACCATTGCCAATTCACCAAAAGTGGAGTATCTTGAGCGGTCGAGCTCAATGTACCATTTCATGGCGCCCCCCATAAGAGTGCATTGAAACAAACACAATTGGACAGATTCATCCCTCAAATAATTGGACAAGCACCATAGGTGAAAAGTTGTCACATGATCGCCTAGATCTTCTTTAGGATTACCTTCGAACTTTAGAATGTCTGATGGAAACTTCGTCAACATAGCAGGCCAACATGGATCCTGACAGATTGGGTCATTCAATAATCTTGACAAGTATGGCAAATGCAATGTTTCCAGAAACAATAGCTTAGGTTGTAGAGTATGTACAGGAGGATAGGATCCTGGGATTTGGTTGTGTAACACCTCTTTCATTTTCTTGTAAGCTTGTAACGCTCTGATACCATACTGTAATGCCCTCTTTTGATCAGTCGCGAAGGCGCTACTTCACGGAATAACAATCTCATACTCAATTATATATATATATATGTGTGTGTGTGTGTGTGTGTGTGTGTGTGTGTGTGTGTGACATGCATTTAAAACAGGTTAAACACATTTAAAATCATATTAAACATAATAATTACTACTAACATAATTTTAAAACATGGCATTAGCATTAATTCATATGCATAGTAGAATACATGATAATTTTAAATACACAGACATGAGGAATTATAATTAAAACATCATCTGGTATCGATCTTTGAAACAGGCTGTTGTTGTGCCAATAACTTTTGGGCCTCTGTGAGTTGAGGACATAGGTGAGTCAGGTGGTCTTCTACATAGATATTGCATAGCTACTTCGACTTCTTTCTCTCTACGTTTCCCCCACCAGCATTATTGGTCAGTTTCTTATCCCCCTTACCCTTCTTTCATTATTTTTTCTTCCCTTCGGCCTGCTAGTTGGCCTTTGTTTTCGTCGATTACATGTTGTGTACATATGACATCTGAGCAGGGGGAGAAGCTGAAGTAGGGGTTAGGCTAGACATTGTCTCATGTATCGACAATTGTTGAAATTTGTTTGATAGTGGATCACTGGGCTTTGTTTGTGTTGAACCAACAATGTCGTCAGCATGTGGTCCAGATTTCTGTCTGGTCTTATCAAGAATAAACCATGGTGCATCTGGAAAAAATCCGTAAAGAAAACCAAAGTGAGAGTAAATCAAATCTAGTTGTTGATCTCTCATTATTGCTTCTTCCTATGAAAAGACCCCTAGCATTGCTACATCTTTGGATAGATGGGGTACCAAATAATTAAGGAACCATTCTAGCAGGAATGTTGGTGGAACTTGTACTGTAATCAAGCTCTTTCAATGTCACCATTCTCGGATGTCATTAGAGATATGATCAACCTTTGTTTGCTCAAAGTTGGCCAACAGTTCTGTTTCAGCATCGTATCTCATAGGTAATTGAAAATGGTTTAATAAAACCATTGCCAATTGACTAAAAGTGGATTATCTTGAGCAGTCGAGCTCGATGTACCATTTCACGACACTCCCCATAAGAGTGCATTGAAACAGACGCAATTGGACGGAGTCATCCCTCAAATAATTGGATGAGCACCATAGGTGAAAAGTGGTCACATGATCGCCTGGATCTTCTTTAGGCTTACCTTCGAACTTTAAAATGTCCGATGGAAACTTGGTCAGCATAGCAGGCCAACATGGATCGTGATAGATTGGGTCATTCAATAATCTTGACAAGTATGGCAAATGCAAAGTTTCCAGAAACAATAGCTTAGGTTGTTGAGTATGTACAGGAGGATAGGTGCCAGGGATTTGGTTGTGTAACACCTCTTTCAGTTACTTGTAAGCTTGTAACGCTCTGATACCATACTGTAACTCCCCCTTTTGATTAGTCGGGCATGTGCTACTTCACGGAATAACAATCTCATACTCAATTTTATATATCTATCTATATATATATCTATCTATCTATATATATATATATATATATATATATATATATATATATGACATGCATTTAAAGTAGGTTGAACACATTTAAACTCATATTAAACATAATAATTACTCCTAACATAATTTTAAAACATGGCATTAGCATTAATTCATATGCATAGTAGAATACATGATAATTATAAATACACAGACATGTAGAAACATAATTAAAACATCATTTGGTACTTATCTTTGAAACAGTGGTAGTACCACCAACCAGGTGCAAGCCTTCCATAAACCTCGCAGCCTTAGACCACACTGCTCATCAAGCTCAGCAGTAGATCACCCCCGAGCTGAGACTAGGCTCCACCCCAAAGTAAGGAATCCTAGACTAGGTTGAGTTTATAGGGAAAACACATAGTCACAAGGAGGGAATTCTCTCCCAGGAACCACCCATACTCATCGCCCATAGACTCTCCTTCCCCACATGCCTGTTTCACCCCAGGAGTATACACTTTCTCTGTCACCTAGATAGTCCTTCTGCTGCTAACCTCCCTTGCATTAGGTTTCAGCAACAGACCGAACCGGAAGTCTCTGAGCTCTGTGGAAGCTACAAGGTTCCTTCAAGGAGTTCTCTCCTTCCTCTGTGCAGTCTCTCACCTGGAGAGAATCGTTCATAGGCCAAGAAACCTGTTCTTCCAACTTCAATCACCTCTCTCACCTGGACAGAGAGTGTTGTACAAAGTGGCCAACAAGCCACACGTAGTCCAGCACTGTGTGGCCAAAACAACCAACGGGGAAAACAGACACGGGCTTTCCAACAGGCTCAATAATGATAGGATGGTCTCACGATTATGGCTTTGGGAAAGAGATTCTACACATAGGCTCAATCTGTTCAGACAGAGGATGTCTCTGTTTTCTAGAAAACAAAACAGACTATCTCCGAAATCACAGGCTATCCCCCCCTGATTTCAGAATTGCATGAGGTCTCTTGCAAAGGTCGGACGGGTTCACGCACAGACAATCGAGGGTCGAATGGTGGAGTAATCCCGAGTATGGCTGACCTCTCGGGTTTTAACTGCATGCACCCAGGTCGACACCTATCTCCCTAGGGCTGCATGTTTCCCATTTTGCACACGATCCCCTTCCAGGAACTTAGGATAAAACAAATACAATATTTCCCATGGCTTTTTGGAATAATACTAAAATATTATTCCCAAGGAATTAAGCCCCTAGGCTCAACACTTAGTCCCTTTTCCCACCTTCCAGACCCTAATCCCTTGCCCACTCTGTGGAAGCCTAATCCCCCATCACTCATTCATCATGGTCGGTCTACACACGAAAATGTTTATATTTTATTACTGTTCCTTATAAATACAGGTATAAAATCAGGCTCTTGGCCTTCAACACTTAGGCTCTCTGGCCTAACAATCACATAAGCCCACTAGCTTATATAAACTTGGCTCACCAGCCTATAAAACATATTTACAATTCATTTCATAAAAAATATTTACAATAGGGCTCATCCTTGGGGACATTACAGGTTGACACCAGGTTGCCAAGAAAAGTTAGGTTTTTGGCCCGGGTTGTGGTAAAAACCATGGCCTAGACTAGAATTTGGATGCTATGTTGGTTAAGACATCATCAACTAACTCCCGTAATAGGACATTGAAGGCTGAAAAGGGATTTATCCCAATGTTGTGTTCCAAAGTTTCTGGGAAGGGTTCCATTGGCCATGGAAGGGGTTGCCCCTGGTCGACATCTTTGACAAGGGAACTGATCCCTCCCACGGATTCCAACGTGCTTGAGAAGTGTGTGCCCCCTGTGTAGGTATAATACACTACGCAGGATGTTGTGATCCAAGATGAGGGTTTCCCTTGGCCGAGATGATAGCAGATGAGAATGCGTTGTTACCAAATGTGTCGAACAAAGAGAACGCCAAAGAACCCACTGGTGTGGTACTAGAAGAAGGTCCTTGACTACTTGCTCCGGATAGGTCGTAGTTCATGGTCGACCAGATGGGTTGCTGAGGAGCGTCGCCAAGAGAGGGAGAAGACGAAGGCATGTGACCCTCATTGTAAGGGAAATAATTATAAGGGGATGAGGTGACCCCCATGGACCCTTTCAAAGGAGTGTTTGAGCTCCCTACCCCTAGACCCAAATTTTGTAGGGTGGAGTAGGAAAGGACCAAGTTCGTGTCAAAGTTGGGCATCCTGTATGAAAACAGAGGGCTCGTCGCACTCTGTGTAAACGATGCAGTAATTGCCACCATGGATGGAATTGGACCACTTCCTGAGGTAGAGGCAGTCGATACCATAGGGGCTCGGACTTGAAAAGGTGAGTTAGGAGGTAGAACGACCCCATTTGTGGCAGTTGTCGAGGGAGTATGAGGAATCCCTGTCGAACTAGTAGCATTTGCTTCCATCACTACTTGTATGATTATCTTACACTCATGATGCGAGGCAATCTATATTAAAAGTGGCGCTGACAAGTCTATGAAAAGAGAATTATAAGGACCAAGAGCTTTTGCTTGAAGGTCAGAAATAGTTGGTCCCTCTAGAAATGAATGTTCTCCTCTCAGAGATGGCTCGGGTACAACTTCCTTTTCCCCGATCACCTCAAATGACCCTTCTTGGTGAAGTCTTTGCCTTCGCGGTGGCAGTGGTGGCTCCAAGTTAACCAGCGGGAAGCCTAAAAGCCTTCGTGACCAACAGAGCTCTCGATCTCCTTCTGTGTGAGAATATCAATGACACACTAAGGATTTCTAATGTTGAATACCAAAACATGCACTAGAAAAATTTCCTATCAGATGCAGCAAGAAAACCACTATTACTAGTTGGAAGAACAATTACAACAACCAACACTAGAGAAACTTATCGGTGCAAGTGAAACTCAAACATGAAAGCACCCTCTGGGTATACTCTGCAAAGAATGGCCCGATGTCTATGCTAGGTACCGTGGAATACCCTCGTAGTCACCGTTGTAAGTCACTAAAATCAAAGGCAACTAAGTTGCCATCTCGTGAACAACTACCAGGTTGGTACAAATGACAGTCAGGTGGACCGCAATGAGAAGGGTATCAATATTGAAACCTATCGAGGGTATCAAAAGAAAGTGTTACGGAAGAAAAATGAAGACCTCAAGCAGATTCGATACCCGTGAAGCTCTATGGAAAATGTGATCAACGTAATCCCAAGATAAGTCCTCTCTATGCGTTCCTCCGCTACGATTGGTTTGGCTTTGGAGGGGCTATTTCCACTACATTTCCACACGTGACCTCGTGTTTAGCCCCTATGTTAGAGGGGAGTCCTATATAATTTCCACATTACTGGACTTTTTCACTCCCTAGCACAGAATCCTATGGTTTTTTTATAGCCTTGAAGAGTTTCCTCTCCAGCCTAAATCAAGGCTCCAGCCTAATCTAGTTGATGGACCCTACAAACCTAAAAATATGATTAATTTTAATTCAACGTTAATTTTAAGTGGTTTATCTTAAGTCAAAGGAACGGAAATGAAACTGATGGTGTTTTTAAAGAGAGAAAAGAGAAGAACAAATGTTGGAAACAAAATTACTTCTTTTTCAATGAAAAAAGATTTGCAAATTGAACACTCTTTAACCAACTTTTCTAACTAACTTTTCTTTCTAATATCTTTGGAAAGAAAAAACTCAAAACTGAATTTTTCTCGACTACGAGTTACTTAACATCCTAAGTATTCAGTAAAGAACTTCATAAAGCACTCTTCTTTCTAACAAGTAAAGACAACTAACCTAAATACTTAACCGAACAAGAAACTGTAAACTTTTTTTTTTTTACGCTCCAAAATAAGAAACTTCAAAATGAATTCTTTTATTTCCTTTTAAAGCAAGTGAAAAGGGAAAAGTGAAGAAAAGACGAGACCAAAAATCAAATTCTAGTCTACTGCGGCTCGTTAACAGTTACTGACAATACTAAACAAGTTAATAAACAAAAACTCACAAAACTTGTCTCAAACCCTAATCAAGAAAACACAAGAAATATTGATAAAGAAAAAGATAACTATTGTCAGACCTTGGCGAAAGACGACAAGAAACAGAGACGGGGGATAAATCAAGAAAACCCTTGAGAAATATGGCTTCATTAGGGGAAGAGGATGACTACTTCTTCTTTAAAAAAAAAATTACTGACACAGGCACGCAACTGATACTTCAGTAGCCTCTGTATGTACATGGATTGTCCAAATATAGGGTGTGTATGTACTCATGTAGACCCACTATAGGCCACATACACCTCTGTGACTTCTCTGAAAAGAAAATTTAATAGTCAAGCAAACCAGGAGGGAGTACTAGTATGGAAGACCATAATCCCTTAAAGACACAAAAATTTACAGTGAACTCAAAGAGGTAATTAAACAAATTAAAACACCAAAAAATTCCCCAAATAACCCTAGATGCTCCCCAGTATGGTCACCAATTCTGCTTTGGTGGCAAAAACCCCCTACAAACTACACTAGGGTATTAAATTCTAGGTAGAGATAACTATGTAAAGTCTCCTACTTTTAACAACTATCCCGACAATACCCCACATTCATGTATAAAGTACAAAGTATAGTGATCTGGTAGTCTTATCTTGAACTCTGCGTCCAATGTCGATCCCTTTGCATTCGGTTGCTTCTCGACTGTAAATATCGTCCCAAGGCTGACCTACATTCACTAAAAGACAAACAAGAAACTAAGAACATGCATTCTATATATTGAATAGTAGGTTAAATGTCATAACAAAATGTATATCAAATATCCAGATTGAACACATCATGTGGCGGGACAAAAAAAGTACTTCTTTACATTAATCTCACAAATTTAGTTATAAAATGAGATCGATGAATCCTCCTCTAACCTAGTCTAGGGATCCTCTTCACCAAGCTCCAACTGACTCCATGTATATTTCTCCTCTTCAGCTCTCTTTAGGAAATGGATTAAGCTAGTAATGGAGGAAAAATGCTAGAATAGCGAATTTTGGCTCAAAACTCACAATGTGGTTGCAAATTCTTGGGGCAAGGGGGGATTATGAAATGGACAGAATTTCACTGCTTTCATTATTCTCCTTGGAATGGGACCCCAACACCTTCTTTTATATGCCAAACAGATAGTTATTTGGTTGGGTGACAGGCTATGGGCAGTCAATTGGTTAGGAAAATACCCAAAATCCCGTATTCCCTTGCAACTTTTTAATTTTTGCAACTGTTGTGGGTATATGCGGGATGTAATGATGTAGCTAGCATACACACGTGAGCTTGAATGGTGCATCAAGTGTACATATGTGGGAAGTAATGGTGCAGGATGCGTATGCTAAGATGGCATGATGCCAGGTATGAATATATGGTGCAATTTAGGGTTATAAGACTATTCCTAGATGAGTACAAGGATGCGCAGGACCTAGGAATAGAGTTTCACTATTCATGGCTAATCGCATTGATAGCCTTCATGGGATGGAAAGAGCCAAGGTATGTAGTTTTCGGCACCAGACCCAAACTAAATCAAGGAGAGAGATATTTGTTGCTCAAATCCAAGCTAGAGGCCACGATAAAAAATGAAAATTGGGCCATCTTTGAAGGATACCTACGGGAACTATAGGGAGAAATCTCCTATATGTGGAGAATAACACCAGAGGTCATCACATGGTATAAATACATCGGTAATTTACATGCCACAAAACATACAATGTGGATACAAGTGAGGAAGGATCCTGATAAACAGTGGCTACAGATGCAGTACTATATCAAAGAGGGTGACATCAACATGGTCATCAATGAATGGGATCATGAGAGGAAGACTCTTGTCCTTACTGAGGAATTTCCAGAAAGAACAAGAGAAGAAGAGGAAGGTCAGGGGGAGACCCAGCCAAATAAAATTTAAGTGTCCAAAAAATGAATAATAGGCCAGGGAAAAACAACATCGAGAGACGAAAGGCCAACCGGCCAAGGAGCAACAGCCGCAGCCTACCAAGGACCAACAACAGTAGCTCGAGCCCACACAAGAGGCCACAAAAAGTCCCGACCCACAGGAACTAGGGACAAACAAGAGGCCATCCAAGAAAATAGGAGATACACACAAGAATTCAAAAGAATAAAGAAAATCGCCAGAGTATACGATCACAGATGACGATGGAGAGATAATAGATTGAATGGTTCAGTATTTTCTATCCAAGGATTTTGACCATGTTGCACACCATAGAGACATGATTCAACAAGAGTTGGAAGACATGCAACATCTCCTCAAGCAAATCGGGGAAGTACAGACAACAAGAAGCAGCAGGGGACTAGAACCATCGATACCTTAGAAAGAGGAAAGAGTGGAAGAAGAAGAATGATATCTAGTCCACTCACTACCGCACCTGAATGAAACATTCCATATCATACCCAGTATGCTATGAATGGATGATATTGTGGGGAAACAACCCTAAAGGACTTAAGCCAAATCCAACTGGTGTTGATGTGGATGTCAACTAGGGCACTCCACAATTTGTAGGTTAGCATAAACAATGAGGTATAGTCTCGCACACACAAAGACTTAGTTGAACTGCAGAAGGAAACAGGGAAACGAGACACACTGGAAATAGTCTATGAGTAGGATAAATCTGAGACCCAGGAGGAAAGGGAGCACATAAAATGACTCAAGAAGAAAGTGGCAGGAACTTATGAGAATATTCCATAGGCTGCATGGAGTGATGAAATTACAACAACAAAGAAGATTGATCATATTGCATATTGATTTTACCAATTATAATAATGGGTAAATATCCAACTCCCTTATCTGACACTCAATCCTAGGCTGTAAACACATGAGTCTTACAACCGCCCATTAAATCTATCTCGAGTGAGAGTGTGTAGTGCATTATGTGTGTTTTGTTTCCTTCTGGTTTACCAGGAGGGCCAATAGTTTTAGAGGCTTTGTTCGAAACCCAACAGACATGAACCCTGGGTCAATAAACTCAGACAGTGGGTAGAAGAAGGAAGTAAACCAACATAGAGATAGATCTAGATTTAGACGATGAACTAGAGCTTTACATAGACCATGACCTAGATCATGACATAGAGCTAGAGCTAGATTTAGACGATGACCTAGAGCTTGATGTAGACCATGACATATATCCCCTAGCTCCATCTAAGTGTATTCATAACTTATACTCAACTCTTAACCCCCTCTACACCCGAGTCTTGTGTGCACTATGTATATACCTTTTGTACAACCCTTGCACCCACATCAACCACATATTGGTCCTCTAACCAATGCCCATTGCTCTATCCTTGAAAACACTTTCAATCCTAAACCCTTAGTCCTTAGTTGTCCCCATACCCCTATACATATTTATTCATAAATATGTTTGGTCTATAATAAATAATCTACCCGTTGCTTAAAGAGAACACATATACTTTTGTGAATTTATTGAGATATAGTTGTTGGTCATTTATGCTCAAGAGGAATGTGCAGACTTTAGTGCACACACATTCTAGGAATGCATATGTGTACGCGTTCCTAATGGGCATTGTTTGGTGCCAATAACACTCTATCTGCACATCTCTTTCAAGGCCAACAAGAAATCCGTGACATCTGAACACAAAAATAGCTCACACAAACATATTTTTCTTATTTTAGTGTTCTTGTTTGATTCATTGAGAGTTTTGTGATATTTCCAGACCATTGTAGGCAAATTTGGAAGACAAATTTGTCAAGTGCAATTGGAATTGTTGTTTGTATCTTGTTGTGTCTTCTTGGAATTGGAAGACAAATTTGTCCAAGTGTAGTTGGAATTGTTGTTTTTATCTTCTTGGCTCTTCTTGGAACTATAAGACAAATTTGTCCAAGTCCAATTGAGTTGTTGTTTGTATCTTCTTGTGTCTACATGACATTGGAAGACAAAATTGTCCAAGTGCAATTGGAATTGGAAGAAAAAATTATCTAGGTGCAATTGGAATTGGAAGAAAAATTTGTCTAGGTGCAATTGGAATTGGAGTTGGAATTATTAGATGTGTCTTCTTTTGTAATACATAAAAAAAAATTCTCCAATTGGTTGTTCCTTCTTACATAATGCGAAGAAAAAATTGTGGTGGGTGTTTGGTAGCCAATTTTTATCTTTAAACATGGAGATTCTACAGATTCAAGAAATAAATTCCTCAAGAAAAATGAAACTGATCGAAAAGGTAGAAGGAGAAAGAGAAAAATCAAAGTTATGTATGTCAAAGCATAGGATTTCATAAGAGGGTAATCCAATTTCTAGCAGAATAGATGCCTCCATTTTTTCTCCTCCATCACTAAGAGAAAAGAGCAATATTTCATTAGAGAGAAATCCATCCAGTATCTCATCAAGAGAACTTATTGTGGATAACCATGTGATGGAGGATTTTCTTGGATCTAATTATAAAATGGATGAAATTAGAGAAGCAAATGGTGTACAACATTGTGGTGAAGAACTTCCTATGGTGCAATCTCTTGTTGGATAGTAAATTGTTCCAGAAACAAGTCAATCCCATGTCGAGTCTCCTCCGACGATTGATCCACCAACGATTGAAGGGGAAAGAAATGGAACATTATTAATTCCACAACAGGGAGGTCAAGAGTGCCAAACTAGGGGTTCATCGTCCCTACCTAGAATAAGGGTTCATCCTTCCAGAAAAGGGGCTCAATGAGAATAGAAACACAAGCATAGTTTATAAAAAATGACCACGAATCACACTTGTGGACTCTTTAAAAACTCTATCAATAGGAGCACATGATAGTTCCTAAGAATGCTCACACATTCCTAAGAATGTGAATGTGTTCTTAAGAATGCACACACATTATTGCCACTAAACCTACATGGAAAGCCTCATGGTGGTTCAATCACCTCCAAACCTAAGGGTTTAGGAACATGTAGGGGTTACTAAGAATGCAAACACGTTCCTACTACATGGCTTACCACTTTTTCAGCCCTGAACTTCGTGCACTTACCCCTATGATTTCACTCTCTATGGTCATTTTCCCTCTGTTCCAGTAGAATTCACCATTCCTTGGGTCATTTTCATTTACTTGGAAACTTCACATTGGCCTGGGTCAAATTAATTCCTTCCTGAGTCAATTTCTCATTGGTTTGGTCAATTTGGTACTTACTGGGTTGAATTCATTTTTCCTTGGTCAATTTTTTTTTGACTTGATTCAACATCTCACTTCCCTTGTCAAATCAATTTATTTTAATCTCAACGATGGGTCGTACATGGTTGTATAATGAATGATTGTACATGACTGTAGGAGGTCGTTCACATCACATTGGACCAACTTACATTATCCACCAATAGAGATTACAACCAGGTGGTCTCTTGGCAAGTCGTGGATGTTTTCAAGAGCCACCTACATTCTACATGTGTGTTTCTCAAGACTTGGCAGTGGATGATCTTCCATGAAACTTTAATCAACTCATTCAGTGATTTAGAATGGACTAGATTCCTCATAAACTACACTAAATTATCTTTCGGTTATAAATGAAAATTCTCTATTAATGAGTTTTGTAACCACATGATGCATGCTTAACCACATGATGCATGATTCTTAATAAATGTGAAATATGAGGGGTGTGATACATTGGACCAGGGGAAAATTCTAATTAAATTGGGACTAGTTAATATGGTGGGTATGCTAATTCTAGGGTGGAACTTGTAGTAACTACAACACCTACCATTAATCTGGAATTCCATATTACTTTTAGTTGTAAGAACATATAAACCTAGAAAACCATTATTGGAGTCTAATATTTGATAAATGATGAGATGAATTTGGATCTTAATCATTACTATAGAAATCAATTTCATCATCTTGTGTTATCTGGCTTGGTCATAGAGAAGGCATTTGGTTCCATGATTCCAAATATACATTATGAGTGTTGGGAATGAGAAAACAGATGCCAAATTTCACTTATTCTGATTAGAGTGAGTAAATAACTAATGCACATATAGTGATGAAGCATTTCACTTTACTATCACCTAAACATAGAGCATTGCAAGAATGAAAGAGCCAATTTGTGTGTTCCTACCTTGATATCTCGAGGAAACCAAATTTAGAACAAGAAGAATTGAACACACTTGGACCCATATTGAGGATCTTGAGTTCTAAGTCTTTTATTATTGTTGGCATTGTAAGTCAATTGCTTTCATGTAGGCTACACCCAAGAATAGCCATATTGAAAAAAATATCTTCGCATAACACCAATACTAGAGATATATCCTACCAAGACATTTTTTATCTTAATTATTGCTTAGGAATATTTACCTTGACCATTAATTTGTAACTTGACTATGTGATTGAGAAAACCATAGAGGAATAATTACCTTTATATTCTTGGGATCTGAGTTTGTCTGGGTCAAATTTTAGGAGATTATCAAATTTCCTTGGAATTTCATGTAGTTGTCCATCCATATTGAGAGCTCCATGGGCCCTCCATCGAGGTATAACTTCTATGTGGACCATGTTTTCTCCCATTAATTGTTCTATGGAAATTTATGGTTGTCCGCTTTCACATTTTTCTTCTGGTTCAATAAAGAAACTTGCGACCCTAATCAAAGGTACTCAAACTTCTTTTAAAGTGGTTTCAATGAGGTCATCTATGGAATTAACGAAAAAGTCAGTATCTATGTTGGAACATTCTACACAAGTTTCTTTCCTCCTAGGGAGCATATAGGCTATAGGTAGTTTTCCAAGAAGCTTTGTGTAGCATGTGTAATTATATTGGTTTCATGGAGCTCTTCCCACAATATGCGAAACCAAGTCTCGGTATGTATTTCAGGACTACCAGAGGAACTTCCAAAATTAGGCTTTGACTCTTCGTATATAAGTTATTTTTCAGACTCGAATCGAGGAAACAAAATAGGTTGGGGGATTACTTGTTGAACATTGATTTCGGTTATTGTTTAATTCATGCATATAAGCCATAAAAGTTGTCCCTCCTTCTAGCGCAAATTATTTTGATGGGTTCAAATTCACCTGACAATAGCAAGGGGTTCTCCCCAGTACACATTCCCAACTAGACTATACATCGTTTGGGTTAGGAGACCCATCCAGAATTTGGGCCATTTTCCATTGTTTTAGGGGTTTTGGGCCAGTTGCACACCAGTTTGCTGATAAGGGTTGATGGTGAGTGGATAATCAATGTAAATATGTAGATGAATACCATATATGAAATGCAAGATAAATTAATACTAACACACTTTAACCTATCCTAGCTAGGATCATACTAAAGTGACTAGTGAGTTGTAAGTTGAAACCAAATCATATGAAATGCAAGATAAATTAATACTAACACACTTTAACCTATCCTAGCTAGGATCATACTAAAGTGACTAGTGAGTTGTAAGTTGAAACCAAATCATGCACTACTTCTACACAGATAATTGATATAAGAGAGAAAGATCATAAACACATGTATACAAATACACATAAACATATTAGTTTAGATTGCAATAATGTATAAATTAATAACCCACAAATCTAAAGGCATTAATATATTTAAAGAAATACTTTAAATCGAAGAATAACACACATTGTATGAGAATTAATCTATAACAACATAGCATTCTTACAGTCCATAGGAATAGTGTCCATATTCACCAGAAGTAGTTATTTGCTCAAATATGTTCATACATAATAATTCATTGTATAACACCTCGCCTTGAGGGCTTCTAAATATTCATCAACAAAGTATAAGTCCTTGAATCAGTTCTTGAGTCTATATATTGCTTTAAAAGCCAAAAAAGTATGTATCAAATGGGGTTCTATTCTATTTTATACAAATGTTTAGTAACCCCTATGTGATCATTCATCTTCACTGGTTCACCTTCTCATTTCTAATGAAAAGTGTGCAAAGTATGATGAAATTGGGATTAGTTAGGAAAAGGAAAAAATAAAAGACACGTATGTTCTCTACTTCTTATGGATTTCTATTTCTTAAGTGTGTCATCCAAAATTCCAACTGATTATATAGCGATTTGATGCTTCTATACGTTAGTTGTTCTAATGTTGCGTTGATCAACACGATATTGTCTTCAAGGGTGCCCATATAATTTTCCAGTTTTTTCATGAAGTATTGTACCATGGTATGGAGATTTACTTGATGTAGAAAGTGTTGATGACTGAGCTCTATGGAGATGAAGGTAGTTGCTTGAACCACTTCCTTTCTATGATTAGTTTTGTCATGTATTGTATTCACTAGTTCTTATGACATAAGGTTCTTTCCAAGTTCATCTAATTTTGGGAGATGACCATTCATGATTAGTGCTTGCGAAGATTTATGGATCCTTGAGTAGATTGCCTTGGATTTGGTGACTTCTCTATCAACCTTTTGTCCTATCTTCTAGAAATGGTCTAGTGCATATAAGTTTGTCTTTCTCGCCACATTTGATGGCCGGTAAAGATCAGGTGGTGTATCTGGGTTATCTTATATCCATTTATTTATATATGCCTTTGCAAATGGTGTTATATTGTGAAAACTTCATCTGTACATGATTATTTTACTTAATGACCATTGCATTCATATTTTGAAAGAGGTGTAGATGGTTGTACATATTAATGATATCTCCTTCAAGATCATTTCTAACCTTTTCGGTGTTTTCCTTGAATCTTTGGAGACTTCTCTTGTCAATATTTATTTATTGAACCATTTCCTCTAAATGTATGATCCTTGATTCATTTTCTTCATTTTTCCACCATAATCTTTGTATGTTGTCTATGTTGGAACTCATGAATGCAGAGACAACCTTATCTTGACAACAGGTTCTTCTATGACATCTCTTGTGAATGAGACATGGGTAACTATTGAGATAGGTGTTCCTTCAGTTACTAAAACTGTATTTACCCTCTCTTGCACGATTCTACCAGTATTATTGTCATAAGTGAAGATATTTATATCAAACACTTCACTCAGCTAAAACAACTCACAGAGCCAGAGTCCTAAACTGCTACCAGTCAAATCTCTTTCTTAACTATAGCATATGGCATGTCCACCTCCGAGGAACGTGTGTCACCCCTCCTTTTTTTTGCAGCTTTATTTTGTCTTTATTCTTCAACAAATTTGTCTCCTGCTTCTTTTTCTACTTTCTCTCTTGTCTTTGCTTCTTCTCGTTCCTTTGTTTCTTGTTATGTTGCGGGTTTTTCTTCTACTTTAGTTTTATCTCTAGCTTTGTATATTTCTCTCTTTTGCATCATTTTTATTGTTTAAAATCTTTTCTTCATCTCTCTTCTTTTTCTTTGTTGGTGATTCTTCTTATACCTCTGGAGATCCTGAGTTTGTTGACATGGAAATAGGGGAAATGTGTCGAGTCTCTTCTTGTTCTGCCTCTTTCATGGTTGCTTCCCTTTCTTTTTCCACATCTGTAATTCTTCCTTTCGGTTGGCCATGACTGTTGAGAATAACTTCATCTATGTCCTATCATATTGGTGTACTTCTTCCTCTTCCCAAAGTTCTTTAGTATACTCATATGACATATTGACATTATTGAAATATTCCTTGAAAATTTATTTAGAGGTAGTGGGGTACAAATTTGTTTATTCAATCTATACAACATCCCTATGACTCTGTGTATAATATTATGATATGATACTTTGTGAAGGACGAGCTTGTCTAGTATTTTCAAAGAGTAATTGCCGATGTACAAAGGTAGTAGGGTACAAATTTGTTTATTCAATCTATACAACATCGCTATGACTCCGTGTATAATATTATGACATGATACTTTGTGAAGGACGAGCTTGTCAGGTACCAATACTGGAAGTAAATGTGGTGGCTTTGTCGTGTCATATATTCTTATATTCTTATGTAAGTACCATGCTCCATTAAATACCAATCCACAATCATTTTTATAACTACTATGGCCTTGTTTGTCATAAAGGGGGAGTGGTGCAAAAGATGAACTCATATAAAGAAGAAAGAAAGTGTTCACAAATACTTTGGTATTCCACATAGTATTTGTGCTCTGAGAGCACTTTGAAATATATGTGAATTGTGGGATCGATAGGCAACCAACTTCATCCCATGTTAGGATACATGTGAGATACACATATTATGTCAAATAACAGTAGTGAGAGTCTTAGAAAATATGTTTGCCCGATTAAATGAAGTCCCCACATCTACCGAGAAAACATTGTTGCATCGAGTTCCCCATATAACTTGAATAGCCTAGATACAAAATATTGGTAGGGTCTTCTAAAGACACTCGTGGGGTACCGATTTTTAGGCCTGTATTTAAACTACTTTTCTGCTTTATACCATTTTGGAAATAAGTCTTTCGGTAGAGAGGTTATCTTTCCGCATGAGAGGTTGGTGTTAAGTGTTCTGATAAAGTGAAGAGATGGTAGAACTCCTCCGATATGGTCTAAAGAGTTATAACAAAGTATTCCTAGTTGCTCAGGGAGTTTGTCTGCAACTCCTCTGAACTTATCGGAGGAGTTAGTAATAACTCAGTTAGTTTCAATGTT
>ML826479.1:285335-299631 GCA_009831015.1 Picea engelmannii
GTTTCAGAATTTTTGAGTGAAAAATGTGTAAAACGGAAGAGATCACGATGGGGCAGTTTAGTGGCTTCTTTGTATATTTGCAGAATTTCGGCAAAGTGGCTAATTATGGAATAGGGAAATTGCTAATTGCATGCCTAGCAATAGGATCTTATATATAATTCCCAAATTATAATTGCAAAGGGGCGTGGGCATAGGAAACAACGACTACGAATTGAATATTTCGTCAACCCACAAAACCGACTATCTGCCAAAGAAATTTGAACAAATGGCAAAGTATGGAAAGCGGACAGACAAGCTTCTCCTAACAACAAAACTTTGAAAATAGACATGAAGCCATTAAAAACCTCATAAAAACAGTGGGAAGCCTTTTGCTTCCACAAGGCCTAGTACCAGAACGTTACTGGGTGGAATTCACAGTTGACATTATTGCACAAATATAGTTGCAGAAACCGACAGGAATGTGCTATTGCAAAAAATAAATAGGATGACATATAAAATATATTTTCCCTTTTATAGCTTGACAATTGGGAAGAGATTTCATGGGAAGTTAACCTTCCCCAATCAAAAATGGCTTCTTCATTGACTGTGAAATACAAAATATAAAGAGCCATGCAGGAAACAGTAGTTGTGGATTCCTATCCTATTATTCTTGTAAACAGCCAGACAATTTCGCGAAATGGATTTCTAAACGAACTAACTTGCATGCTTGTAATATCTTCAGGAACTAGATTTGGGTTTTCCAGAAAAAGGGGCAAGAGGTCCAATCCATTATTATGATTTGCTAGGAACTATTTGCAATCTTGTCCTCTGAATGTCAATATTGGCTCCCACAATTTCAGCATCTGGCGAAAGACCTGAGGTGAAAAAGAAACAGAACAACGGTCCTGCAGTGGAATAATTATTTTCTCTGCAATAAATTTATTGGCACACCAAGAGACCAGGTCCTTATAGTCAAAAACCTCAGAGACACAACCTGCATGAGCAATCCCGGAGGTCCAAATTACTTGGTTCTTTGCAACAGAGGTTGAGTAATAAGAAAATTCCTTAGACCAGTGGAAGTTCTGGTCATCGCACCCAAAGATGTTCATTGTATCTCCACATAATTGTTGTCGAGCTGATGGCATAGGTTTATGAGAAGGTTTCTTTGTTGTAGATGATGATTTAAATGAACAGTTAGAGCTGATAATGTAACTTTTCGGTAAATCTTAGTTAAATTCTTATGAATGGGAAAGCTCCTCGAGCCTTTAGCTGATTAATGACAATTTGTATTGGTGGTGCATGATGAACTGTTAGTAGTAAAGTTTATTTATTTCATATTTAGAAATGCGAAGGTGGCGGGTACGATGAAAAGAAATTAAAGAATGAACGTTTTGTGAATGGGCGAAGGCCATGCCGTGTGAACGGGATTTCATGATTTTGAAATGAACACTTGGAAGGGATAATATAATCCCCCCACAAATTTTGGTTTAATGCACATCAATACGAGATGTCCTCGAGCATTTCTCCCATCAATCAGAATCTATACGGTTTCTGCAAGATGACTTGTTAGAATTAAATGCCAGTAAATCCATATTTAGAAACAAGATATGTATATATATATATATATATATATGTATATATATATATATATATATATATATATATATATAACTTTTTATTATTTTTTATTATAGACAAGTGCGAAGGTGACGAAGATGGTGGAGAGAAAGGAAAGAATGGAAAGATTTGGAAAGTAGTCGAACGGGATTCAAAGAAAGGTTACAGGGACATTTAGGACAGTTCATCATTGCATGGTCAAATTTCATGTTTGAGAATTTTTTAGTGAAAAATGTGTAAAGCGGAAGAGATCACGATGGGGCAGTTCAACAACTTCTTTGTATATTTGCAGAATTTCGGCAAAGTGGCTAATTATGGAATAGGGAAATTTCTAATTGCCTGCCTAGCAATAAGATCTTATATATAATTGTAAACTTCTAATTGCAAAGGGGTGTGGGCACAGGAAACAATCACTACGAACTGAATATTTCTTCAACCCACAAAACCGACGATCTGCCAAATAAATTTGAAAAAATGGCAAAGTATGGAAAGAGGATAGACAAACTTCAAAATCGGGTGAGAATAGTTCGATTAGATATGCGAGGACCCAACGGTTAAATTGTATTTCTCATAAGTTTTCGGTGCAAATAATGTGCACCACGGAAGAGGGCATGATAGGTGGACTGTAATACGGAAGAGCGTATGATCTAAGAATGATTGCAAATTTGTATATCACAGAAGTGACGGTATTGTTTGCATGCCATGGAACAACAGAAGTCCAATGTAGCGACCACCTAGCGGGAATTCACGGTTGGAGAAGTTTCTGGGTATGGAATGAGGTAGTGTTTGGTTGGTGTCGTGATAAAAGAGCACGAGGGCAGCTGTGAACCCCCAAGACAATCCACACATTGAGCAATGTTGACCTGACCAGCACGCAAGTCCCTCTGTCAATTTGTATATCGCGGAACCCTAGGTTCCAGTTCTGGGATAGGGAACAATAAAGGGTCAATTTAAAGAAAGGGGAAGCAGTCGTTGGAAACACGTGAATCTGTGAAGCTATGGAGCAAATCAGTTTTGGGAGAAAAATGATTAAGTAACCAAGAAGAGAAACCAGAGGGAATAAAAGAGTGGGAAAATAGAAAGGCGGAAGGTTGTTTTTGTAAGCACCAATTGGTTTCAAAGAAGCCCCATTGTTGCAAAACCACTATGTTCTACTATTTGTTAGAAAATGTGTTGTTGAAGATTAGATTTTATTGCAACGTGTGCGTGTAACTATGTTCTTGATACATTCTTCTATGACTGTAACATATTAACTCAACTACTAAACTTCATTTTCTACTAATTGTCAACAGATGCTTTGTTGAAGATTACATTTTCTTGGAACATGTGAGTGTAACTGCATTCTTGATACACTCTTCCATGAGTGCAACCTATTAACTCAAGTATTAAACTTCTTGCATTATGGGTTGTTAGGCCATTAAAATTTAATAATTGCATGTCTAGAAACAAGAATAATGATTTTGTTGTAACATTGTACATTGGTATTGCTATGTTCTATCTGCATTACAAATAGAATTAAACGTTGGTTTGAAATTATGTAATCCATTTTTTTTTTGCATAAAAAGTTGGTGGATTCACACAGTACATTGGCATATAATTTTTAGATGTTCCATCCTAGAAAAGATAAGCTAAGTGAACACAATATCGAAGAAGTATGACAGCACCAAACCATGCCAATTAGAACATGTGTTAAACCCAAAAAACAAGCAGCAACCAGCAGTCGAAGGAAAATATTTTTTAATTGAAAATGCATTTAAAAAAATAAGAAAAACATCGAGTATTGTACATCTATCCTTAGAAATTGGACCCAGTTCTTCGGGCCAAAACATTGAAGGTATATGCGACAAATACAGGCACGAGATCCGTAGTATGCAAGATCTTTGCAGTTTTCACCTTGATGAATTATTCTGTGCTGAAATTGATATTTTTCATAAGCTTCCCCTGAGGAAGAAGATGAAAATGGTTGCAGGGAAAGTGGAATATCCCTTAGCTCAAACCGCCTCTGGATATTCCAAAACAATTCAGTAGCACAACTTGCACGTGCAATTCCAAAGGCCCAAATTAGTCCATTCTGGTTAGAAGGAGATGACTAGTAGGAGAATGCCTTACAGCAATGAGAGTTTTGGACTTGATTCTCGAAGATGTTAATTAATAATTTTTTGGCTTGAAATATATCTCCAGGAGCATCAACATATCATTTCTTTATAGTGAAACTCTTCCACCCAGAACAGACTAATTTGGAACTCTGGAATTCCTACTTTTGCACTGCAAAGTGGTTGTTGCGTTCACCGTCGGTTTCTTTTCTGAAACTCCTTTTGTTGTTGTCATCACCACCATCACTGAGCCAGAAAGTTTCATTCATTATGGTTGATTTCAATTTGGGTGCAAGAGTGGGAATATTCTCTGAACTGCCATCGTCCATTGTTGTATCATCATCCATCAGATCATCTTCTTTCAGCATCAAGCTCTGTCGCAACCATGAATGCAAGTGGGCAGGTTCTCTGAGTATCCAGGATTCCCATGGAAGTTTTTGGCCTGAAATATATCTCTCGGTGTAACAAGGGACCATCTCCTTGTTTTCTCCTGGGCAGAGGGAGATGAATAGTAAGAATATTCCTTGGAATAGTGGAACCTCTGGCCATTATGCCCCAATGTGTTTATTTTGTGTGGAGAGAGCTGCTGCTAGAAGTTATTAAGAATGTATGTTTTCTCGAGACGATGTTTTAAATGAAAATTGGGGAGCAATAATATAACCCTTTGCAAATTATTGTTTAATGTGTATCAATGGAATATCTCCTCGAGCCTTTCGTTGATCAATGACATTTTCCAGGGTTCATGTGGAATGAGTTGTCACCATGACAACTCACTAATTGCACAATTAGAAAAAAATGTGAAGGTGGTGGTGATGATGAAAAGAGATTAAGAATAAGAAATTTCATCTTAGAAGGACCAACCCCTCCACACACACCAAAAAAAGATTGCATCGCCTTTCAAATGAATACTTGGAAAGGATAACATACTTGTGCGAAAATATTAGTTTAATTCCTAGTAATGACAAATCTTCTCCATATTTTCGGACATTAATGAAAATCTTAACGGTTCCTGCAGGATGGCTACTATCATTAAAGATTAATTATTGCATTTCTAGAAACAAGTACGAAGGCAGCGACGATGACGAAATCGATGCCAAGAAAGATCAAAGTATGGAAAGCGGTCAGATGGGTTACAAAAGAAAAACAACAGAAGATATACCCAGGGGACGTGAAGAACCGATGGCCATATTGCATCTCACTAACAGATATTGACCGTCAATTTGTATGTCACGAAATTTGTAAATTAACAAGCATACATGTGGGCTGGCTGGCTCAACATTGCACTTTCATTGTTCCGTGTCCTCCAAATAGCACTTGGAGTTATGGGATATACATATTGACAGATGGAATCGAGGGGTGGAGGGTTCAATATTTCCATTGTTTAGGGATGGAAATCGCTATCAACTATCTAACATATCTAAAAACATTATTTTCAATACTAAATTATTAATATTACATATCGATCTTGCATAATTTTATTAGACGAGAAAGTTTGTACAATCTGGTTGGGCGAGTTATTTAAAAGTTTTGTGACAAATGAACAATACATAGTAGACATGTACTTTTATAAAGTATGGACAAGAGATTTTATAGAGCATATGTGGATCCCTCATTGCATACTTAGGCACTTTTTCGATTGTGAGTTCTTGGCCTGGCAGGCTGAAAATTGAGCGTCTATTATTCTGTGTCCTACAAATAGAACCCACACTTCTGCGATATACAAATAGACATGCCGACTTGCAGGTTGGTTGGTTGAATGGTCCACTTTTATTGTCGCGTAGCGATTCTGTATTAATTCCATATTTAGACATTTTTTTGGATCGAGGGCTCTCGGGATGGTGGGAAAAAAATTGGGCCTCTATTGTTCCACTCTCTACAAATAGCACACACAATTCTACGACATACAAATTAAGAAGCGGACCTACGGTAAATTATTAATGTTAAATATTGATATTGCATAATTTAATTAGACGAGAAAGTTTGTACAATTCGGTTGGTTGAGTGATATAATGGTATTCTGACAAAAGAGAAATACATAGTAAACATGTAATTTTATAAATTATGAACATGATATTTTATAGAACATATGTGAATCCCTCATTACATATTTGGGAAGATTTTGGATCTCGGGTTCGCAGCCTAGTGGGATGAAAATTGAGTATCTATTGTTTCGTGTCCTACAAGTACCACTGAGACTTCCGCAATATACAAATTGACAAGAGGACCTATGGGCTTCTTGGCTGACCATTGAATTTTTATTGTTCTAGAACATATGCGGATCCCTCATTCCATACTTGGGCACTTTTTAGATCACAGGTTCGCGGTCTAGTGGGCTGAAAATTGAGTATCTATTATTCTGCATCCTACAAATAGCACCTAGAATTCCGCGATATACAAATTGACAGGTGGACTTGTGGAAATGAGTCTCTATATAAAGAATGGGCATGAGATTTTACAGAGCATATGTGGATCCCTCATTCCATACTTAGGCACTTTTTGGATTGTGGGTTTGCGGCCTGGCGGGCTAAAAATATAGTCTCTATTGTTCTGTGTCCTACAAATACCACCCATACCTTCGCGATATACAAATTAACAGGAGGACTTGCTGGCTTCTTCGTTGAACATTGCATTTTTATTGTTTCGTAGTGATCCCATATTAATTCCATAGTTAGCCACGTTTTTTGATTGGGGGCTCTCGGGCTGGCTGGTTGAACATTACACTTTCATTATTCCATGTCCTCCAAATAGAACTCGAACTTTCGCGATATGCACATTCACAGATGGACGCGAGGGCTGGAGGTTCAAATTTGCCATTATTTAGGGATGGAAATCCCTATTAACTATCCAACATATAAAAAAAACATTATTTTTAATACTAAATTATTAATATTGAATATTGATATTGTAGAATTTAAGTAGAGGACAAAGTTTGTCCATTTTGGTGGACTGACTCATATAAAAGTTTTTTGACAAACGAGCAATACATAGTAAACATGTACTTTTATAAAGTATGGACATGATATTTTATAGAACATATGTGAATCCCTCATTCCATACTTGAGCAGTTTTTGGATCATGGGTTTGCGCCCTAGCAGGCTAAAAATTGAGTATTTATTGTTCTGTCTCCTACAAATAGCACCTACAATTCCGCGATATACAAATTGACAGGAGGACTTGTGGAGATGACTCTCTATATAAAGTATGCACATGAGATTGTATAGAGAATATGTGAATTCCTCATTTCATACTTAGGTACTTTTTGGATCGCATGTTTGCGGCCTAATGGGATGGAAATAGAGTCTCTATTGTTCTGTGTGATACAAATGGCACCCAAACTTCTGCGATATACAAATTGACATGAGGACCTATGGGCTGCTTAGCTGAACATTTCATTTTTTATTGTTCTAGAACATATGGGGATCCCTCATTCCATACTTTGACACTTTTTGGATGGTGGGTTCGCGGCTTGGCGGGATGAAAATTGAGTATCTATTGAGTGTCTATTGAGTATCAACTATCCAACATATAAAAAAACATTATTTTCAATAGTAAATTATTAATATTACATATTGAAATTGCAGAATTTAAGTAGATGACAAAGTTTGTCCATTTTGGTGGACCGACTGATATAATTTTCTTTTGACAAACGAACAATACACAGTAAACATGTACTTTTATAAAGTATGAACATGAAATTTTATAGAGCATATGAGCATTCCTTATTCCATACTTAGGTACTTTTTGGATCACGGGTTCTCGGCCTGGTGTGCTGAAAATTGAGGTTTTATTGTTCCATTCCCTACAAATAGCAGCAGACTTCCACGATATAGAAATTGACAGGAAGACTCAGCCTCGTTGGCTGAACATTGCACTTTTATTGTCCCATAGTGATCCCGTATGAATTCTATATTTAGCCATTATTTTTTATCGGGGGCTCTATGGCTGGCGGGCTGAAAATTTGGCCTTTATTGTTCCGCATTATACAAATACCACTCACAATTCCTTGATATACAAATTGAAAAGTGGACCTGCAAGCTGGTTGGCTCAACATTGCAGTTTCATTGTTTTGTGTCCTCCAAATAACACTTAGAGTTCCACGATATATAGATTAACAGATGGACTTGAGGGATGGCAGGTTCAAGTTTGTCATTGTTTACAGATGCTAATCCCTATCAACTATCTAACATATCTAAAACATTATTTTCAATACTAAATTATTAATATTAAATTTTGATATTGCAGAATTCAATTAGACAAGAAAGTTTGTACAATTTGGTTGGGTGACTGATATAAAAGTTTTTCGACAAACAACCAATACATAGTAAACATGTACTTCTAGAAACTATGAACGACATTTTATAGAGCATATGTGGATCCCTGGTTCCATACTTGGGTACTTTTTGGATCGCGGGATCTCAACTTGGTGGGATGAAATTTGAGCCTCTTTTGTCCTGTGTTCTGCAAATATCACCCAGACTTCCGCGGTATACAAATTGACATGGACTTGCGCACTCCAAGTCTGGCGGGTTCAAGATTGCAATTGTTTACGAGTGCTCATCCTATCTAACTTTATCTAAAAACATTATTTTCAAATGCTAAATTATTAATATTAACTATTGATATTGTACAAGTGAATTACATTTAATTATTAAACAATGTTAAATCGCTTATTTTTTTAAAAATGAAGCAAACAAAAGAAAGTTTTTTTTTATTCTATCACCGCAAGCATAACCAGGACCAATTTTAATTTTAAGTCCCTCTTGTTCATATGATAGAACAATTTCACTCCGCACAATATATATTCGTTGATTTCAAATTATTCCAAGATATTAATTTTCTCAAGTTCATGGAATAAGCAAAAATGCCAAAAAAATGAGGAATTTGAATTTTAAGAGCCTCTTGTTGCTATGATAGGGAAACTTCACTTCACACACTAGATATTCGTTGATTTCAAATTATTTTAGAATAATAATTTGACCATGTTCATCGATCAAGGAAAACTGCTAAACCAATCCACATAGCACATTTGCATCACAACACCATAGAAATTATCAGGCGGATTTGTGGGCCAGTTGGCTAAAAAAATTCAATTATATTATTTTGTGTACTCCAAAGAATAGTTGGAGTTCCACGGTACACAAATTGACAAAGAAAACAGATAACCAACAACCAACCATACTTTAAACAGACCACAAGCAAGTTCCCAGAAGGTTCCATAGAGAAGAACCCATCTACCTTTGCACCAAACAATTTGATATACAAATAAAGGAGGTCACCACATTCGTTTTATCTTTGATTTGGTATATGTTCCCAGTAGAAAATAGTTGGGAACATGCGATATATGGGGATTACAGAGATATGGTCCAAGTCCAATAACATTCATCTGGATGTTGATAAAATGTTGCAGAGACACATGAGGTATTTCCGTTTCCTGCAAAAGTTTGATATATTTTATCTTTTTCGCCTTATTCAGTCGATATGCAAAATTGCATTGTCCTCATTCAAGGTGAATTTGTTTTGTATCTGAAGTAGCCACAACATGTAGACACTGCTTACATTTTTCTGTAGATACGGCTCATACGACAACTCTACCAAATCAAGAAACACATTTTGTAACAAAGGCTTCCTAACCGTACAATGGACGGTTGTGTTTCCCACAGTTCAGATAAAAAAATTCACGTAATGTCCATATATATATGGACATTTTTCACCGCATCACAGACAATCAATCGTATCATCACTTATCAAAGCGGAGACAAAAGCAACGAAGTTGAATTTTGCACATACAGGCTCAAAGGGGGTCGAGTACACATTGGTTGAAACTAAAAGACCTTCAACCTAGGAACGCGAGCAAAGGTATTAATACATTGAACAACATAATACACTACTGCACCCCCCTCCCCTTTAAAAAAAAATTAAAAATTAAGCAGACGCAAACATTTGTTGAAGGCTATTTCTATAAGCAAAGTGAGAATGATTTTGTGGATGTATACGCACAACAGTTGTAGAGCTATCGAATTTCTTCATATCCTCTAATATATCTGCTTGCAACTCTGTTACAAACATTGCCTGGGTTGTCTGAAAGATCATTTCTCTAGAATCCATCTTCTTTGTTATATTTTTGAACAACATAAGTGGAATCTTCCCTCTATGCAATTGTTATTCCAATGACGAAAACAAATCTGAATACATATCGAACAATTGTAGCTGCAACATGGAACAGTGAAATATTTGTTTAACTTATCCAACATACATGCACATGCACAGAGTCGTTGTTGGACTCTCCATCCTTTATATGGAGAATGTGTTGCGAGCCAAATTTTCTGACCAATGTGACAACAACCCCAATCATTTTGATTGGGTAAATATCAATGCTCTATGCAAGTTGGTTGATAGTCGAGTCCGGGAGGAAACGATATTCTGAATAAACAACGGGATTTTTTTCCACAATGCTTCTTTCGTTGAGCAACATAATTCGATCGCAATCACCATGGTCATATACTATTTTGGGAAATATATTAAAATATGAAATGGATATCCCATTATGTGGCAATATCCTTTCTGCATGTTTCTAGACAAGTTGTGGAGGAACACTTAGTGTGACTGTCATGGTGTCCTTGTCTATCATGTCAGCACGCATAATGGATCTACTTTTGTTTTCCTTGTCCAGGTAGGTGCTATAGACAACCATTATGTCCCCGATGAACACTTGTCCAGTTTGGCGGCTGTTCAAGTCCTCCATTGATAATACTTTGGATGTCACAACTCTAGACCTGATGAAATTTTTTGAATAGGAAAACTAAAGTGAATGGCAGTGTGCTACAAGTACACACATAGTTTTGATGAACTATGGAGCTAGAGTTTCGCAACCACACCTCTTAGTCTATGGAACATGTAGCACATTCAACGTCTCGCTTGTACTTGTTGATACTTCTTGCGAGATGCAAACCATGTATTTCAGATGACATCAACATATCCGCCATGCCATAGATGAATATATAGCCCAACAAATTTGTTTTGTAAACATAGTAAGAGCAGAGTGTATGCATATTTACCTTTGGCCTTGTTGGTCTGCTGATGTCTAGGATGACTAATTGCTCATGCCCATGTCACTAGTCCAACTTTTTTTTATGTAAGCATGTGCAGATGAACATCAGGACTAAACAAGCATATGCATTGTATATTGTCCATCGGAAGGACCAAATAAATGTAAAATTGTATGCATCTGAATTTTTTAACTAGAGAAATGTTTAACAGTAAATAGGGCATGAGCGCGGAGCACCATGGCCAATCTGTATATCGTAGACCCCCAGAAGCCAGGGAAGAAATCTTTAACCTGCCAGCATGGCACCCATAATCGAGAAAGTGGGTAACTATGGAAGAAGGTAGAAGCACAACCAAATATGTGAATCTGTTAGTCCACCAACTGGCGCACGAAGGAATTTTCAGAAAGCACACTAGGTAGATGAATTAGAAAACAAAAGGGATAATAGAAAATGGAAAAAGTAGGAATATGGAGCACAGAAAGGCCCATTACTGCAAAGTCATCGTTTTCAAGTATAATATTATATGCCTCCACCCGGTTCATATATTTAATTTACCAGCACACTTGGTATACCTTTTAGAAGATTGTACCACATAACCCTCTATTGTTGAACATAACGATTCATCTCCCTGTCTAAGCAACCTATTTTTTCCAAGGAAACAACACCGAAGATGAAATGGAAATGAAGGAAAGTTAGTATGAAGACATACATCTAAAAGAAAGAGAAAGGGGTCTATTTTCCTACCAAAGAGTCCTTCGTCTTATCTAATCATTTTGTTTGTTTAAATGAAACAATGTAGCATAAACACAATGAACATGAACCACCTTAGTATGCAGGAAGGAACGCATGTGAGCAAGATAACTTACCATGTTGGAAGGCACACAACTAGTTTAACATATATACAAAACATAAATGAAATACAAAATAGTGCAATATGAAACAAAAACACAAGCATGCAACTTTCTATATCCTCTTCAGCCGATCCAGTGAGCACTCCCTCGTTTTCTCTAGCTACTCTGTTTGTTTGAATGTGGGAATGCACAAAATTCAATGAACATCAATGGAAGGTGGTATTCACCGGAGAACAAGAAATATATACACACAACAAAACTGACTAAACGAACAGTCTAGAAAGGCAGAAACATGAACTTGTGTGCTTCTCTATCCATGGCTGTAAATGTGTAGATTTTTTTTGTTGGACAAAATATATTACAAGGCATAAAATATCACACAATTGCATGGCCGTAGCTAAACGGTTTTTGGTTTTCCATGGAAATCTATCCAGATATCCCCTTTAACCATGTTCTTTATCCTCTATATAGACTATTGAGCCCACGATACAAGTTCTCAATTTTCCATGGGAAACCACCCAGACATGGTTCCAGACATCAAAGTATAATCTTGCAGAATCTTTGTTGCACATATCATATCTCAAGCACAACAAAAATTATATCGTGCACACCAGTCTATGTAGAGGAGAAAAAACATGTAATGTCATATCCACACATCTAACCATACATGATTTATAAATGTAGCCTGCATACATATGCTTTATTCCAACAAAAAAATAACGGATATTGTAACTTCACATGTAATCGTCCAACAATTTTGCATGCAACTATTTTCTTTCATGGTAGGAATGGAGCACCAGCAAAATTTGACAGCATAATAGATATCGGCCTTGATAGACATGAAAAATAACACAACTGCATGTCGACTCATGGGTGCAGGGGATGAACAGCATAAAGAACCCCCCGAAAACAATAATAATCCAAAAACAAAGAAAAAAGAAAATCTCCAACCACCATCGTTGCACCCCAACCCTACAAGGTCGAATCAAACAAAAGAAAACAACAAGGACCAAAGCAGCCAGAAAGAACGAACAGGTCGAACTGCACCCTTAGTTCCCCAAAGCACAAACCCCAGCAAAAGAAACAAAACCAACAACCCACAAACCAACGAACCAGCATGAACAACTGAGCTAGTGAACAACATATGTATCTCCAACGATTAGGAAACTACAACCGAAGCACAGAAGGAACCATAAACATACAAGGAACATGCGGCTACAAATAAGAAAACATTCTTACTTGCAAACTACAGACACTGAACAAAAAAAAAGGAATACAAAATGAAACTATGGCATCGAAACTTACTCTGAAACGATGAAATGTAGAACTGCAGGTCAAATCACGAGCGAAACAACAACAAGAAGAAACCAACGAAGAAGAAGCACTCACCGAACCAGTAAACAATGTATGTAGCTTCAACTATTAGGAGGATGAAACATACAATAGAAACGACCAACAAACCAATGAAGAAGAAGCACTCACCGAACCAACAAACAATGTATGTAGCTTAAATGGTAGAACAAGGATGAAACATACAATGTTTGTCGATCTGGCGGCGGATAAACAAGACTATGCAAATTCACTGTAACTGTATAGAAAATTTCGAGGAAAAATGTACTCCGAGAAGAGTATTTACATAAACATTTAAGACTGTCAGGCTGTCTAAGGACCTCGTGGTATGCAAACATTTAAGTTTTCAGAGGTGTTGGAGGATGTCATGTCATGTAAACATTTACGCTATCAGGCCTACCGAGGCATCTCAGAATAAGTGTCAATACATTTCAACAAATATACATTCGCCAAAGATGCCATAAAATTTCAAATTCTCAATCACTACAAAGCTTGGATATCAAAACATTTCAATATGCTTAGTACATGTGAAAACTTACGGATAGATTCGCCTAGCAGAAAATGATAATACAAACATTCCAACTAATGATAGCATTAATCGACCTTCAAGCAATATAGAGGAAAACTATATGATTAAAAAATACTGCCTACGAGAAAAACTTTGGATATATTTCCATATCGTACATTGGGAATAGCGAAGCTAGAAGTAAGACCTCCAATCTCTTATCCAATCAGATCAGTACATATATGTTTATTTTTATTATATAAAAATATATGCTTTTACTTCCATACCTCCAACGATAGGTATTGTGCAAATATTTTGGGTCAAATGACAAACTAATATGTAGTCAATGCATTATCGATTGCTATAGTCCCTCTATGCCTACGACAGAGACTAATAACAATTCCCGGCTATCAAATGAGGTAAGGTGGTAAAATGTGGATTGTTGATCTATTTTTAGTTAATACAGTGCATATTTCATAACAAGCGTCTCCAAGGTAATCAGTCTCTCTAACATTACTTTGTTGCCTTTTCCTGAAATGAAATATATATTATTGATATTAAATAACTTTTTCCATAACGATATTATTAAAGGTGAGTATTTAAGAAAAATATGTTTTTTTTTTTTTTCTAATTTATAATTTTAAAATTAAAGGTTATATATTTTAATTTTCTTATGAAAGTGAATCTCTGTTCTATTGAAATCATGGTTATTAAATGTACAAGATCAAGAAAAACAATATGAAAGATAAGATGTTTCTTAAATTTGTTTCAAACTTCAATCAAAATTATATAGGGTTAGCCTAAAGATGTCAAGTCTTAACTAAATTATTTGGGAATTAAGGTAAAGGCCACTAT
>ML826480.1:0-24252 GCA_009831015.1 Picea engelmannii
TAGTCTTCAAGGTTCACTAAGCTAATATTCTCATATTAAAAAATGTCTCAATTTGAGTTATCTTAAACCTAGGAGTGGGTCACAAGTTGTTTTCCACTTATGGTCCATATGACCCATCATTTCACTTCAAATTACAAAAATATGTCCATTTTTTAATAAATCCTTATTATGACAGGTTAGTAGTGCAAAGCGTTATTTTAACACTAAGTGTGCTACCAAGTCATGAGGAAAGGTTTGTTTTAAAATTTGAAGACTTGTGAAGTGAAAAAGGTAAACTCAATGCTTTGTGTTAAAATTTTGGATATTGATAAGGCTTACTGTCCACCTTTTGTCTTCAAAATGGACAGTAATTTTTTTGTTTTTCCTATGATGAACCTATGAATAAAGAGGCAAGTATGTTAAGGCTTTGGTGAGCACAATTCCAAGTCACTTGCATAGAATTTTATCTATCATGGAATATTTATAGCCCTCACAAGAACAGAAGAGAAAATTTTGTGAAAAAATGAGGGTTTTGTTGCATTTTGGGAGCAGTGCGACCCTTTTGTGCAGTGCAACCCACACAACCCTTCTTCACAGTGCGACACACGGCATGATGCTTCTAAGTAAGGTTGGAAAATTAAGTTTTTAAAGGCCTTCCCATTAGTATTTTCTCGATTTTGATGATTCATTGGAAATTAGACACGTGTGGATACTTGAATTAGTCTCCAGAGTTCAAAATGGAGTCTTAAAAGTTGGCCAAAAACATCCCTGAACTAGCGCGACGCTTCTGCAGTTTTGGACGCTACACTTCTGTCAAACTTTCAAATTTTAGAATTTTTCCTGTTTTGGTCAAAGATGATTTCTTATTAAGATTTTGGGTGATTATTTATGGTCTAGTTTGATGGTCATCCACTTACATACATTTTTAAATCAAATTATCAACTTACATGACTTAATGATGTACCTATTATATCATGATCTTCTTACTAGCTAGAATTTTGCTTGCGGATTCCTGAACAAGCATTCTTGCTTCCTTCCTCATCACAAGTAATTTTGGTTCCAATAGTATACAAATAATGTAATTGTAGTGTCCCTATGAAGGTATAGGCTCAGACTCCTTGCAGAAGTGTGTATTGGCATATGAGGATCCTAGCAAGCCATTAATTCATAGTAATCTACATACCCTGCATATTTTGTTTTGTTACAACAAGTTTTGATTGATCAGCAAGTCAATGGTGAATATGGATATGTTAGAGATGTTGAAAAATATTTTAATCAAGGTCCTAAAACATCATACATCTATTTATCATTTTTCAGAAAGGTTGTGTGCTTTTCCAATGCACTTGAGCTACATTTGAAATTGCAGACCCTTATTTCTTGCAAAGGAGGTATAAGCGAGGTTTGATGGTAAGATTCAGATTTCATCATTGTGTTTGAATGTTTTATTATGTCATATGGTGTTCATATCACACTTCCCAACCTTCAGTAATCCTCCAAAGACTTTTCTTCATGCATAAAAGTGAAAACATCCATCTACAGCAAGTTGGTAGCGCAAACTGTGTTTTTCTTGTGTATTGCGCTACCAACTCTTCAAACTTTCAACATGGATGAGATTTGGTCAAAATTCGACTTGAAAAGAGGATTTTTGGGTCAAGGTGGCCACATATATTTGAATACAATATCATTCTCCATCAAATCATGCAGGTGGCACTTCATTTCCTCAATGGAAACATTCTAGGGATCAAATCCTAGATTGTAGGAATATGACTAGATTTTGGAAATCTGTGTTTTCTTGTTTTAGTCACTTTATTTGGAGAAATATTATGAGGAGATGGAAATGTATTTTTCAAAAGTGAGAGAGTTTTTTCACAAGCATGAGCTCATCTTAAAAAAAACTCTCTCTGTGTTCCAAAATCTATTTTGATTTGGGAAATATAGGTCAATCTTTCAGCATCATATTTCCAGAAATTTTATACGTTGTTTTTGCTAGCCACCTCACAAATTCGGATTTGAGTTGGATATATTCAACAAACTAAATACAGGTGAAGAGGTTATGAGATACATATATTTTGGATCTATATGAGCATGTAATATCTCTATAAATAGGACCAAAGGGAGGAGCTAAAGTGGGGAACTTGGAGACTTTGAGAGATTCTTTTATTGTAAAGACTTTTGATAATATATAATGGAATCATAAGATTATTTCACTGTTATTGTTCAGACCTATGTTCATTCATCTCTTCTTATACTTATGACTGAATTTCATGTTCATTTCTTTGTTTAATCAATGACTGATAATTGTCATCTTGTCTTTGCATTGGTAAACTAGAATTATAAGTATTCTTCCTTGTTATAATCAACCTTTCATTTATGTTTTTAATATACATGATCTTGTTGATATAGTGAGTGTTCTCCATCCATTTGAGATTAAAACCTTCTGATCAATACCTTTTGAGATCCTTATCTTGTATAGATATGTTCAAGTGTCTTGAGTGAGGGAGTTATTGAATGAGTTATTCATTTTCTGATCCATTTTTATACATTTCATTGAACATTTGATTAAGTTACCAAGATTACTCAACCTACAACCTTGAGTGACTCTTGAAGTGATAAAAAAATTGGTGTCGTTTCCAGGGAAAGGAGTTTGAAGAAATATTCCCTGGGAGACAACATAGTTCTAGCCTTTGATGATAGAGAAAGGTTGGGAATCATATTGGTTGTAATATTCTATCTGGAGACTCCATGAAGGACGAATTCAGTGGCAACTCAACAAACTTCAAATGTCAAAGGCATTTGCTGCTCTTTTGGCTTGGAGGTTTTCACCTCTCAATTTTTCTACAATTCCTAGTTTCCCACATCCAGTACCTCATTTGATAGAATGGGGAGATTTTATGCTTATCTTCAGAGAGAGGAAAGAAGACAATCCTACAAAACACCTCATCAAGTTCCATGAGTGCATGGATCTACTAGATCTACAACATCAGTATCTTCACATGATCTTCATGCATTCATTGGATGGTGATGCACGTAAGGGGTATTTCTCATTACCTCCTTATAGTATTTCATCTTTGAAAGAGTTTCACGGAGTATTCAATGAGAATTGAAAAAGGTACTTTTCAGATGAGTTTTTATTTGAAAATTGTTGTGAGGAATATGAATTGCATAATGAGATTGAAGTTATAGATAGAGAAGAATTTCTCCCTCACAATCTGCAAGAGTCTCTAATGATCTTCAAGATATAAAGGATTATAATATTGATGATTGCATTGTTGAGGATGCTTTAGATGAACCTTTTGATTAAAATCTAGATGAGAAGGATGATAATGATGGGGAAGAAGGTGATGTTATTTCAAATATGTTTCAAAATCATATTATTGATGATTATATGCAAAAATCTTCATCTCTGCCATTAGTATTTTATCTTGATGTTCCTATATTTGAAAAAAATAGTGATGATGAGGAAGATTTAAAAGTTTATGAAGGCTTGTTGACTAATGGAAACTCATCTAGTTCTAATTTTCAACAAGGAGATGATTAGCAATGTAATTATGCTATGGTTGAAGATAGTTATGACTCTGTTGTTCAAAATTCCAATGAAAATATCCTTAGTTTCGATACATCTTTTAAAGATATCATTGTTGGGGAAAGTAATCAACAGTTCTCGCATGACACATTTTTAAAGACTTATCCTTCATTTGATCATAATGGAGACAATGATGTAGAAGACCAGAACATATCTCTTCTTTTCTCTCAAAAAATGTCAGTTGTAATGGGCCACCACATCATAGTGATGGATCTGAGTCACAGGGATATAGAAAAGGGGAATACATACATGAGAAATCAAATATTTTGAATATGTATGATGGTGATCACAGTTTTGAAGATCCAGTGGCAGCCTTACTAGAGTCTTATTTTTCATACTCCTTTTAGTTTTCATATTTTATCACGTCACTTGCATTTGACAGTAAGTGTGATCTCCTGAAAGAGCTTTTATGGGCACTATTATGCTTTTATTATTATCTTCTAATCAATGGCATAAAAAGAAGCTTTTTAGTCATGATTTTACTTGTATGGCTTCATTGGAAGCATGATTTCACTTGATCAACAAGAAGTACAGTCTATTAGAGTAGGAGTGGTGAAAATAAGCTCAGTAGTTGAGAATTTGTTTTCAGTTTTATGTTGGTTTGCAGTATGAAGTTTTTCAGTTTTCAATGAATAATCAGAGTTGTTTTCAGTATATCAGGGTTTGACAGAAGTGAATATCAAATCTTGAAGGTTTGCAGAGAATTGGTTACACATGCCCCATGACTCCATAGCCCAATGGACAAGGCAACTAGAACTACTAGGTTCTTAGAAACCTCACATGGAAGTTTCCATCCCATTTGGAGCCAGATATTAGCTCCTAGAAAATCAGCCTCTCAAATCTATCTTTTCACCAAAGTTTGGTCATATCGGTTGTATTGGAAGGGTGACTAGTAGTCTTCAAGGTTCACTAAGATAATATTCTCATATCAAAAAATGTCTCAGTTTGAGTTATCTTAAACCTAGGAGTGGGTCACAAGTTTTTTTCCACTTATGGTCCATATGACCCATCATTTCACTTCAAATTACAAATATATGTCCATTTTTTAATAAATCCTTATTATGACAAGTTGGTAGCACAAAGCGTTATTTTAACACTAAGTGCGCTACCAACTCATGAGGAAAGCTTTGTTTTGAAAAAGGTATACTTAAGGATTTGTGTTAAAATTTTGGATATTGATAAGGCTTACTGTCCACCTTTTGTATTCAAAATGGACAGTAATTTTGTGTTTTGCCTGTGATGAACCAATGAAGTAAGAGGCAAGTATGTTAAGGTTTTCATGAGTACAATTCCAAGTCACTTGTAGAGAATTTTATCTATCATGGAAGATTTATAGCCCTCATAAGAACAGAAGAGAAAAATTTGTGAAAAAATGAGGGTTTTATTGGATTTTGGAAGCAGTGCGACCCTTCTGCACAGTGCGACCCTTCTATGCAGTGTGACCCTTCTGCACAGTGCGACCCACGACGTAACGCTTCTGAGTAAGGTTGGGAAATTTCGTTTTTGAATGCCTTCCCATTGGTATTTTTTCGATTTTGATGGTTCATTGGAAAGTAGACATGTGGGGCTACTTGAATTAGTCTCCAGAGTTCAAAATGGACTCTTAAAAGTTCGCCAAAAATATCCCTGAACTAGCACGACACTTCTGTAGTTTTGGACGCTACGCTTTTCTCAAACTTTCAATTTTTTGAATTTTTCCTGTTTTGGTCAAAGATGATTTCTTCTTAAGTTTTTGGGTGATGATTGATGGTCTAGTTTGATGGTCATGAACTTACATAAATTTTCAAATCAAATTATCAACTTACATGACTTAATGATGTACCTATTATATCATCATCTTCTTACTAGCTAGAATTTTCCTCTCGGATTCTTGAACAAGCATTCTTGCTTCCTTTATCATCACAAGTGCTAATTTTGGTTCTAGCAGTATAAAAATCATGTATTTGGAAATTACCTATGAAGGTACAGGTTCAGACTCCTTTCATAAGTGTGTATTGGAATATAATAATCCTAGCAAGCCATTAATTCACAGTAATCTACATACCCTGCATATTTTGTCTTGTTACAAAAAGTTTTGATTGGTCAAAAAATCAATGGTGAATATGGACATGTTAGAGATGTTGCAGAAGATTTTCCTCAAGGTCCTAAAACATCAAACATCCATGTATCAGTTTTAAAAAAGGTTGTGTTCTTTTCCAATGCACTTGAGCTACATTTGAAATGGCAAACCCTTATTTCTTGCAAAGGAGGTATAAGTGAGGTTTGATGGTAAGATTCATCTTTATTCATGGTGTTTGAGTGTTTTATTATGTCATTCATAGAACACTTCCAAACCTTTATTAATCCTACAAAGTCTTTTCTTCATGCATAAAATTCAAAACAACCATCTACATCAAGTTGGTATCGCAAACTATGTTTTTCCTGTGTATTGCGCTACCAACTCTTCAAACTTTCAACATGGATGAGAATTGGTCAAAATTCGACTTGGAAAGAGGATTTTTGGGTCAAGGTGGAAACATATATTTGAATATAATATCATCCTCGATCAAATCATGTAGGTGGCACTTCGTTTCCTCAATCGAAACATTCTAGGGATCAAATCCTAGATTGTAGGAATATGACTAGATTTTGGATATATGTGTTTTCTTGTTTTAGTCACTTTCTTTGGAGAAATATTATGACGCTATGGAAATGTATTTTTCGAAAGTGAGAGATTTTTTTCACAAGCAGGAGCTCCTCTTCAAAAACCTCTATCTATTTTCCAAAATCTGTTTTATTCGGGAGATATAGGTCAATATTTGAGCAGCATATTTCCAGAAATTATATACTTTGTTTTTGCTAGCCACCTCACAAATTCGGATGTGAGTTGGGTATCTTCAAAAAACTAAAGATAGGTGAAGAGTTTATGAGATACATATATTTTGGATCTATATGAGCATGTAATCTATCTATAAAGAGGACCAAAGGGAGGAGCTAAAGGGGGGAACTTGGAGACTTTGAGAGACTCTTTTATTGTAAATACTTTTGATAATGTATACTGGAATCATAAGCTTCTTTCACTGTTATTGTTCAGAACTTTGTTCATTCATCTCTTCTTGTACTTATGATTGAATGTCAAGTTCATTTCTTTGTTTACTCAATGATTGATAATTGCCATCTTGTCTTTGCATTGGTAAACTAGAATTATAAGTATTCTTCCTTGTTATAATTAGCCTTTCATTTATGTTTCTAATATACATGATCTTGCTAATATAATGAGTGTTCTCCATCCATTTGAGTTTAAAACCTTCTGGTCAATACCTTTTGAGAGCCTTATCTTGTCTGGATATGTTCAAGTGTCTTGAGTGAGGGAGTTATTGAATGAGTTATTCATTTTTTGATCCATTTTTATACATTTCATTGAACATTTGATTAAGTTGCCAAGCTTACTCAACCTACAACCTTCAGTGACTCTTGGAGTGATAAAAAATTGGCGTCATTGTTGAGGAAAGGAGTTTGAAGAAATATTCCCTGGGAGATGAAATAGTTCTAGCTTTTGATGATAGGCAAAGGTTGGGCATCATATTAGTTGTAATATTCTATCTGGCAACTCCATGAAGAATGAATTCAATGGAGACTCCAAAATATTCAAATGTCAAAGGCATTTGCTACTCTTTTGGCTCAGAGGTTTGCACCTCTCAATGTTTCTACAATTCTTGGTTTCCCACATCCAGTACCTCATTTGACAGAATGGGGAGATTTCCTACCTATCTTCAAAGAGAGGAAAGAAGACAATCCTGCAAAACATCTCATCAAGTTCCATGAGTGAATGGATCTACTAGATCTCCATGATGAGGATGTTCGCCTGAAGATGTTCATGAATTCATTGGATGGTGGTGCACGTAAGTGGTATTTCTCATTACCTCCTTCTAGTATTTCATCTTTGAAAGTGTTTCATAGAGTATTCAATGAGAATTGCAAAAGGTACTTTTCAGATGAGTTTTTATTTGAAAATTGTTGTGAGGAATATGAATTGCATAATGAGATTGAAGTTGTAGATAGAGAATAATTTCTCCCTCACAATATGCAACAGCTCTCTAATGATCTTCAAGATATAAAGGATGATAATATTGATGATTGCATTGCTGAGGATTCTTTATATGAATATGTTGATTAAAATCTAGATGAGAAGGATGATAATGATGGGGGAAGAAGGTGATGTTATTTCAAATATGTTTCAAAATTGTATTGTTGATGATTATATGCAGAAATATTCATCTCTTCCATTAGGATTTTATCTTGATGTTCCCATATTTGAAAAATATAGTGATATTTTTAAAGTTTATGAAGTAATATTTTAAAGTTTATGAAGGCTTGTTGACTAATGGAGTCTCATCTAGTTCTAATTTTCAGCAAGGAGATGATCAGCAATGTAATTATTCTATGGTTGATGATAGTTATGAGTCTGTTGTTCAAAATTCCAATGAAAATATCCTTAGTTTTGATACATATTTTAAAGATATCATTGTTGGGGAGAGTAATCAACAGTTCTCTCATGATACATTTTTAAAGACTCATCCTTCATTTGATCATTATGGAGACAGTGATGTAGAAGATGAGAACATATCTCTTCTTTTCTCTCAAAAATTGTCAGTTGTAATGGGCCACCACATCATAATGATGGATCTAAGTCACAAGGATATAGAAAAGGGGAATACATACATGAGAAATCAAAGCTTTTGAATCTATATGATGGTGATCATAGTTTTGAAGATCCAGTGGCAGCCTTACTAGAGTCTTATCTTTCAGACTCCTTTCAGTTTTCATATTTTATCATGTCACTTGCATTTGACAATAAGTGTGATCTCCTGAAAGAGTTTTTATGGTCACTGTTATGATTTTATTATTATCTTCTAATCAGTGGCATAAAAAGAAGCTTTCCAGTCATGAGTTTACTTGTATGGCTTCATTGGAAGCATGATTTCACTTGATCAACAAGTAGTACAGTTGATTAGGGTAGGAGTGGTGAAAATAAGCTCGGTAGTTGAGCATTTGTTTCCAGTTTTCAGTTGGTTTGCAGTATTAAGTTTTTCAGTTTTAAAAGAATAAGCCAAGTTGTTTTCAGTATATCAGGGTTTGATAGAAGTGAATATCAAATCTTAAAGGCTTGCAGGGAATTGGTTGCACAGGCCCCATGACTCCATATCCCAATGGACAAGGCGACTGGAACTACTAGCTTATTGGAAACCTCACAGGAAAGTTTCCATCCCATCTGGAGCCAGATGTTAGCTCCTAGAAAATCAACCTCTCAAGACTATCTTTTCACCAAAGTTTGGTCATATTAGTTGTATTGGAAGGGTGACTAGTAGTATTCAACGTTCACTAAGATAATATTCTCATATTAAAAAATGTCTCAGTTTGAGTTATCTTAAACCTAGGAGTGGGTCACAAGTTTTTTTCCACTTATGGTCCATATGACCCATTATTTCACTTCAAATTACAAAAATATTTCCATTTTGTAATAAATCCTTATTATGACAAGTTGGTAGCGCAAAGCACTATTTTAACACTAAGTGTGCTACCGACTCATGAGGAAAGATTTGTTTTGAAATTTGAAGACTTTTGAAGTGAAAAGGTATACTCAAGGCTTTGTGTTAAAATTTTGGATATTTATGAGGTTTATTGTCCACCTTTTGTCTTCAAAATGGACAGTAATTTTGTGTTTTGCCTATGATGAACCTATGAAGAAAGAGGCAAGTATGTTAAGGTTTTGGTGAGTACAATTCCAAGTCACTTGCAGAGAATTTTATCTATCATGGCAGATTTATATCCCTCACAAGAAAAAAAGAGAAAAATTTGTGAAAAAATGAGGGTTTTGTTGCATTTTGGGAGCAGTGTGACCCTTTTGCACAATGTGGCCCACAGTACGACACTTCTGAGTAAGGTTGGCAAATTCAGTTTTTGAAGGCCTTCCCATTGGTATTTTATCGAATTTGATGGTTCATTGGAAAGTAGACATGTGGGGATACTTGAATTAGTCTCCAGAGTTTAAAATGGACTCTTGAAAGTTGGCCAAATACAACCCTAAACTATTGCGACGCTTCTGCAGTTTTGGACACTACGATTTTGTCAAACTTTCAATTTTTTGAATTTTTCTTATTTTGGTCAAAGATGATTTTTTATCAAGTTTTTGGGTGATGATTGATTGTATATTTTAGTTTTCATGATATTTCATACATTTTGAAATCAAATTATCAACTTACATCGATTAATGATGTACCTAATATATCATGATCTTCTTACTAGCTAGAATTTTGCTCTCGGATTCCTGAACAAGCATTCTTGCTTCCTTCCTCATAAAAACTGCTAATTTTGGTTCCAGCAGTATAAAAATCATGTATTTGGAGTGTCCCTTTGAAGGTACAGGTTCAGACTCCTTTCATAAGTGTGTATTGGCATATGAGGATCCTAGCAAACCATTAATTCACAATAATCTACATACCCTATATTTTTTTTTGTTACAACAAGTTTTGATTGGTCAGCAAGTCAATGGTGAATATGGCTATGTTAGAGATGTTGCAGAAGATTTTCATCAAGGTCCTAAAACACCATACATCCATGGATCAGTTTTTAGAAAGGTTGTGTGCTTTTCCAATGCACTTGAGCTACATTTGAAATGGCAAACCCTTATTTCTTGCAAAGGAGGTATAAGTGAGGTTTGATGGTAAGATTCAGCTTTCCTTGTGGTGTTTGAATGTTTTATTATGTAATATGGTGTTCATAGAACACTTCCCAACCTTCAGTAATCCTCCAGAGTCTTTTCTTCATGCATAAAAGTCAAAACCACCATCTACAACACTTTGGTAGAACAAATTGTGTTTTTCCTGTGTATTGTGCTACCAACCCTTCAAACTTTCAACATGGATGAGCTTTGGTCAAAATTCAAATGGAAAGATGATTTTTGGTTAAAGGTGGCCACATATATTTGAATATAATGTCATCCTCCATCAAATCATGCAGGTGTCACTTCGGTTCCTCAATGGAAACATTCTAGGGATCAAATCCTAGATTGTAAGAATATGACTAGATTTTGGAAATCTGTGTTTTCCTGTTTTAGTCACTTTCTTTGGAGAAATATTATGATGATATGGAAATGTATTTTTGGAAAGTGAGAGAGATTTTTCAAAAGAACGATATTTTCTTCAAAAACCTCTCTTTGTTTTCCAAAATATGTTTTTATTCGGGAGATATAGGTAAATATTTGAGAAGCATATTTCTAGAAAGTTTATACTCTGCTTTTGCTAGCCACCTCACAAATTCGGATTTGAGTTGGATATCTTCAACAAAATAAAGATAGGTGAAGAGGTTATGAGATCCATATATTTTGGATCTATATGAGCATGTAATCTTTCTATAAAGAGGAACAAAGGGATGAGCTAAAGGGGGGAACTTGGAGACTTTGATAGACTCTTTTATTGTAAATACTTTTGATAATATATACTCGAATCGTAACCTTCTTTCAGTGCTATTGTTCAGACCTTTGTTCATTCATCTCTTCCTGTACTTATGATTGAATTTCATGTTCATTTATTTGTTTACTCAATGACTGATAATTGTCATCTTGTCTTTGCATTGTTAAACTAGAATTATAAGTATTCTTCATTGTTATAATTATCCTTTCATTTATGTTTTTAATATACACGATCTTGTTGATATAGTGAATGTTCTCCATCCATCTAAGTTTAAAATATTATGATCAATAACTTTTAAGAGCCTTATATTGTTTGGATATGTTCAAGTGTCTTGAGTGAGGGAGTTATTGAATGAGTTATTCATTTTCTGATCCATTTTTATATATTTCATTGAACATTTGATTAAGTTACCAAGCTTACTCAACCTACAACCTTGAGTGACTCCTGGAGTGATAGCAAGATCCTTGACTGTAAAAGGAGATTTCAAACCATCAACTTTGGGTAGATTTTCATTAATATAATGGGATTCTATGATATTATGAGGGTTCACCTTCAACCCTTTACATTTTGAATGGAAACATACTACTAGGGTGTCATAAAAGAGATCTAGTTTATGGTGAAGTACCATTGGCCCAATATGGTTGTTGGAATATGGCATGCTACAATTGATTTTGTAAAGTGGTTCTCCATTTTCATATACCATTTGTTTGTGGTATCTAGCTCTATATAAGAGTTTGCAACATTTTTGTACTAATGGAATATCTTGCACATTTGAACTTGATCCCAAAACAAGATCCTACAAAATTCAATGCACATGAAAATCTAGCATAAATTCAATAGAATAATCAAAATATAAATAAAATATTGACTGACTACNCCCCCCCCCCCCCCCCCCATTCATTTGAGCCAAAACCACAATCAGTAGGTGTCTACATTCTTAAAAGAAAGTTTGAGAATGATGTAACATTATAACTTTAAACAAACTTTTGAAAATAATTTTAAGCAATCAATGTGCCTATTTTACATTGACACAACAATGCATTTGTTTATATTATAAGCACCAATCTGTTGGATTTGATGTGCACTAAAAAATACCTACGCTAAACATTTGCAAAGGAAAAAATCATCAAAGCACTAATTGAAAAGGTTTTCACTTCTATTTTCATTAAAAATGTTGTTATGGTGTGACTAAGGTACTATAGGACACTGGTGTGCTTAAATCTATTGGGTGCACTGCAAGCCGAATTTATTTTACCAAAACAAACCCTATTTTTTTCTCAATGTGCCAAAAAAAAATGAAAAAAAGAGTGGTAATTTATTTTAGTAAAAGTAAGTTAAAAAAAAAAAAAAAAACTAGTCCATTATTGTACGAAACGTTAAACTAGAGATTTGTGCAAATGAGATTTACCAAGAAAGAGTTTGCAGTGGACAAGTTTTTTTTAAAGAGCGGAATTTGTAAGGGGTCATTGTGGGTCACATACAAATCTATATATGAGAAATTTTAGGTATGTAACTTTGTCCTATTCACCTAAAATTTGTTTCCCTCAATTGATTAAAAAAATCCCACAAAAAAAACATTTATTCCTATTCATATTTACAAATCATTTCAACAAAATAGAAGGGTTTAATATTCATCTTCAATGCTACAAACCCTAGCTTGGTTATTGCTTCCCTTTTGTTTTATATTGTTGCAAACCCTAGTTATATGGGTTTAGTTTCTTTACCCCTTTGAAAATGAGATATTTTTTAGGGGTTTTGGATCTTTTTTGGCATCATTAGTTATTTTTATATAAAAGAATATTTTAATGGATTAAGGCCCTTCATTTCATTGGATACCAAGACCTATCCCTGTCAAGTGTTTTTTTAAAACATTTTTAGGTTTCACACTGTGCATCATATAGTAATACAAAATTGTGTGTTTATTAGTGTATAGTGCACCATTTGTCCCTGTCAGTTTAAAAAAACTTATAAAAAATCCATCTTCACAGTGACATTGTACAATATATAGCATCGGTTCTTTTCTTATTGAAGAGAACACTGGTTGGCGTAAAAACCTGCAAATATATCAATTAATGAATGTTTTGTGTAGTTTTGTATCACGCTACGTAGTGCTCCATATAGAATTAAATGCACCAATGCATATTACTGTATAATGTGCATCATCATCATCATTATATCAGGTGCATCGATGCATATTACTATATAATGTACATCAATGTGTGTTATTGTATAATGCACACTGGTTATCCCGAAGATAGTTTTAGGCCAAAAAAACTCTACTTAGTTTGTAAAAAATATTTCATAATTTGTATATTTCATTATGCAAGTCTTTCATTGATAAAATATGGTTTATATAAGATCAAGGAAAATAATTGTAGTAACAAGCACAAGGGAAACACATCCCAACAAGAGAACATGGTAAGTTATTTGAATTTTTAATATAAAAGTAATATATTTGAATTAATTGTACATTTAAAGTATGTGTATTGATGAATGTATGTCATGTAGAGTAAAAACTTGAAATTTTTTTATAACATTGTTTATAATGTGAGTGGAAAAGAGCATAGAGGCTATATGGAAATGTCGCAAATAGGGGTATTAGGTAAATCAAAACGTGATGAACATGAAGTTTTTCTTTAACTTTTTACTAATAATGTATTTCTTGACAATGATAGATAATATGTTTCAACCATTTGATTTCACATATTTTGAATGTTGTGCAAGGAATGACAGTGAGAGAATAGAAAGTTTTTCAAGAAAAAATTACAAAGGATGTCAATGATGATGAATTGGTCCTTAGTATATCTGGAGTGGTGCTGGAAGTTAATGACATGGGGAAATTGTTTTATAGAACTATGAAGGATATAGTGGAAAGAACATATAGATGTTTTTTTCATTTACAATTCAATCATCAATCTAATGAATGAAAAACTAGGGTTATATTTAAACTATGAAAAACCTTTATGAAGCAATGGTCAATGAGACCTGTGAGACTTGCAATGGACAAATTATACAATAAAAAAAAAAGGAATGGTTTAGAAAGTATTATTATCAAACATGTTTTTCTATAATATGTATTTATTAGTCCAAAAAAATACCAAATTAATATGTTTACTATATTTACTTTCATATAAACGTAAACCGATATTTTATTGTGCTTCTTGTTTCTCAGGAAGATTGAGAAAATTAAATACATTTAATGAGATTGTATCTAAAACATGTCGATAGGAATGTCCACAAAATTGTACAAGGAGATGGTCAAAGAAATAAGAATAATTGAATCATAGGAGGAGTTATCCCAACAATAATGTGCATCAAATGTACATAATCATTGATTTTGTTAATGTGTAATCAGAGAGTTTAATTATGACGTGAAATGTTAATTTTCAATTGTTTATTGTTCCATAAAAGAAAACAAAATGGAATCCATTCGACACATAAGGAAAGATGACAAGGCAATAAAGGGTTGATCAAAAAAATTGTGAACACTTGTCTTTTCCTTGCTTAACATTTCATATTTGTTGTGATTTTTATATTTTAATTGATTTACAATCCATGGATGTCTTCTACGAAGTGTTTATGTACAAAGATTAGTCATTTGAACATTTGATTAACAATGGTTTGTGTATGGGTTGTGATTGTATGCTAGAGTGTCAAGGGTTAATTGAATAATTTGTAAGTGGATATGTTGTTTTACTTATTTATTTTATAATTATTAAAATGAGAATACGCCTTTAATGATATCAATGCTTTCGTATGGCGTATAAAGCTTGTAGGAAACAAAGTATGGGTGGAGCCGATAGAAGATATATTGAGAAACAACATGATGAACGGGTTTGAGAGAATATGTATCGATTATGAATCACTCACTACTATGGTACACTTTTCAATTTAAGCAACCATGTATATTATACTATAAATATAGATATACACATTACATTTTATTTATCTATTTGTAGTTGAAACATGAAGAGACAAAACAAAATCAAGCAAATCAACAAAACATTGCAAATAACCCAAGTACAACATCCCTTACAAATGATGAAGAATGATTCATGCAAGTAACTTGAGAAACGACAACAATTCAAGACATCAATGACGATCAATATAATTGAATATTATAGGGTTTATATTTTGGATTTTTTGTTTATAAAAATCAAACATTTTATTTAATGTGGACATATCATCCCAATTGGTATGACAAGGAGTTACCAATAATTGTAACAATTATTTATTGCTATTTTTATTATTACAAACCTTTATGTTGTCTAATTTTGTATTACAAAGGATTTATTATCATATTTCAATCTACGGTGTTGTAAAATGTTACGTTGTTAAATAAATATATGGATGATTTGCATTATTGCAATGAGCATAGGTGCAGTCAATTATTATATTTGTTTAAACAATATAATACATTAATGTAATGATTATCAAAATGAATTAACTCTAATATAAAAATCAATATTATTATAAAAAAAATATTTGTTTTTATGATGATTAATTGAAATTTTATTTAAAATCAAGAAGTTGTATTTGCATACCCACTATGTGAAACAATTCAGCACTGAAACATATTGGTGAATTATATTAATTTGAACACAATGGTGCATTCCATAACTATTTATACATCGATGCATTTTAATGATTGTTACACATCAATGTATTATACATGCAAAATCACTCCAGTGCTAATAACTATAATAAGATCACCCATGCTCCTAACTAAAATAGTAGCATTCTTTCCTTCTATAATACCATTATCATTGTCATTGATTTTATCGGTATCATTACCATTACCAGGTATTCACAATGTGTAATGATATATACAAATAGGTGCTCAATCATATATAATACACATTGGTTCTTTAAAAAATATAATACACAACAATCTTTAAAAAACATAATACACATCAGTGCTTTCAAAATATCTAATATGAATTGGTGCTTTAAAAGTATACAATATGCACCAACACTTTGAAAATATCTAATATGCACAAGTGTTATGCAAGTATATAATATGTACTTGATCTTAAAATCATCTTTAAAGACTTGGTTGAGTTTTAAGCATATGTTCAATTACCATTTACGAATTAAGGAAAGAGGAAGAACTTAATGAGGGAATATTGCAGCCATCATAAAGAATGCATATAAAAATATAAGCATAAAGAACAACAAACCATAAAAACAAGTTTGTTAACGGAGTTCGGCAATATTGCCTACGTCTCTGGTCCATTGTCTCAGTGGGGAAGGCTTTCTTATTTCTCTTCAATGATTCAAAAATACATCAGAAATGAATCAAAATGATTACAAACTAGTTTGGTTGTGTTCTTCTCGACCTCAAGAATCCAACACAATTGACGACACTGAAAAAGGTTGAGCGTAGCTCCTGGAATTGGCCTCCAAAGTTCACTTCCTCAATGGCTTCCCTGCATAAAAATGGCTTCAAGCTTCACAAACTCATCATTCTGCTAATTTGAACCCCCTGGTCTGTCAAAAACCTCTGATTTATATAGGATTTGAGTTCGTGATCCTATCCCAACTTCCTCCCAAGATCCGGCCTCAAAAGGGTCTCCAAATCCTCAGTTTTGGGAAAAAATCTCCCAAAATCAGCATAAAAAACCATTAAAATATTATTATAAAGTTTGAAAACCCATTTTCCAGCAAATATTGGGTGCAGCCCCTTTCTCCCGGGCCCCTATTCATATGTTCATTTCCATATGGCTGAGGGATAATCACTGGCCCTATTCCTCTGGTCAAGCCCCTAAAAATCAAGTCGTATGGTGGCCATGTGCCCTGGCCTTAAACTCTCCATGCACCCACCTTCTTGTCTCGGATCCTGGTCTATATCCTTCGTTGCATGGATAGCCCCTCATTGAACGGGGATTATACCCCAAATCCCTCCATATCACAACTAAAATGGATTATTCACCATATGTTTTAACACATAGCATGTACGTCTGGTTGGCTAGCGCATTGTGGTTAGTCCACTGCCTCACCCAGAAGTCAAGGGGTTGAATCCCTCAGAGGCAGAACAAATATTTTACACATTCCACATTAGCTAAATCTAGAGTGCCACATGGCACCCTGTGATTGTGATATAGATTATGTTCTGAATGAAATGAAAGTAGATAAATTATAATGAAATACTCATTAAACTTGCCAGAAACAGAGAAATATAGCAATACCTAGTTTCTATTCATGAAAGAATTGTAGAGAGACTGTAAAACTACATAATTCAAAACTCGTTGGAATGATGGAAAATTTATCTCTGAAAAGAGATGTGACGGCTACATGCATTCGCAAGAAGATCATTACAATGAGGCTCTGAAGGCCTTTTTATGTCAAACATGAATGCCAAAACCCTAGACATCCAAAAACCTAACCCTAGCACATGAAATTCAAGAATTCATGTGGGGGCCATTTGGTTAAGTTAGTACATTAACTTCCCGAGGTCGTAACTTTTGCATACAATCTTTTTTTTAGGCACGTGATAGCCCATTGGAAATGTATTTTAGAGTTTGACTATGGAACGCCAAAATAAAATTGTTTAGGGCCCCAAAATGGCCCTGGAAGTACAACAAGATGTGCTAACAAGAATAAATACAAAATAAGCCAGTTGGATTAGGTGGGAGGCCACCAGTATCCACCTGGAAGATGTGTAGGGCTTCAGACAACCTCGGAAGGGTAGAACCCACAATTAAAAATAAGTATAGAAGAACGTGTTGAACTAAAAATTGACAAAAGGAGTCAGTTGGAACAAGTGGGTGGCCACCAATATCCACCTGGATCAATCCTCCCCCCTTAGGAAGCAATGGTCTCCATTACGTTGAGTGCTTGGGGAAGAGGGGAAATCATTTTATGAATCTGAATCTTGGTGAGATGCATGCTTTATTGGAGAAGTTGTGTTGCTTGGTTTGTGGAATACAGTCACAAACCGGTTGTTTGCAGGGTTGAATATGCTCCATCAACCTCTTGTCTCTGGGTTGGATGGGGCATTGTGTAGGCACCATTGTAGGTGAAGAAACAATATACTCTTTCTCTTTGACAATCTATTTTTGTTGGATAGAAGGTATTGAGGTTGCAGTGGTTGTAGCGGTCTTTTGTGTATCCTTTGAATAGACTGTGAAGATGACAAATTTTTCAATATGAGAGATTACCTTGCGGCATTGTTTTGGTGGAGTAGTAGTCAGAACTACCTCTGGTATCCGATAGAGATGACCTCTCAGAGTAATAATGAAACTACAGGGTCGACACTCATAGACAACATGACATCTCCACATGTATGGTTGTCCCAAAAACACATCACAAACATCAAGAGGGGAAACATCACACACTACCTAATCCTTGAAGGGCTGGATGCCATAGGACAGGTGGCATAGTTGGCTGACACAGAGATCTTGTCCCTGGTGAAGCCACCCGATGTTGTATGGCTATGAGTGTAGTGTTGTCGACAACCCCAATTGTTTGACGGCCTTAGCTGAGATGATATTCTTCTAGCTTTCATTATCAACAATAAAATGCAATAGGGTCCCCTTCACCCACATATGTGAATGGAAGAGGCACTCCCCCTCTTCAGGATCTACTGATTCTTCTGGTTGAATTGTTGTGGTCATGAAAGTGGCAGTGGGGTCTGCGTCGATGATCTGTTTGTTTTCAATACTTTCTAGATCGGATTCTGAATCAGAGTTCGGCTCTGTGTCTTTGACCTCGGCCACCAATGGCAATTTCGAGCGACATTCATCGGTGTTGTGCCAAGAGATTTCATGGAATTCACACCACTTCCCAGTTTCATTCTCCATCTTCCCTTTACCCTTTTTGCATGTGTCTTGGACTAGTTTTCTAGGGGTTATTGGTTAGGGATGTCTTTACCGTGCTTTGGTTGTTGCATATTTGCAGACCCGAATTCCCATTTGTTCTAGTGCCTAAATTTCTTCTCGATTTTGAAAGCATATCGATAGGCTCCCAATGATGAGATGTTTAGGAAATCCATTTCGGTTTGGATGTACCTATTCAGAGCCACACGGTATTTTAGAACCAGATTTCGCTCGTAGTCCTTGATACCCATATTAGTGTGCAAGGTAGGGAAAGTATTTGTGAACTCCAACACTGTTTGGCTCTTCTCTTGCCATAGTGTGGTCCATCTCATGTACTGGTCTTCATAGTTATCAACAGGATAGTATTGTTCTTTGACCGCGTCCACAAAAAAATCCCAAGTGGACTCGACCCCATAGAGTCTATATTCCTCTGTGGAACTTTTCTCCCAGTAAGTTTCCCACCAATGTTTGACATGGGGAGGATCCTTGAGGAGTGTGAAGGTGATCTTTTCCCTGTCAGAAAAATTTTGAACAGAGAAATAACCTTCTAACCGATTCAACCATTTTTCTATGGCATCCGCATATATCTGACCTTCAAATATGGGAATATAAAAATTAACTTGTACCTTGAAGGGAGAGGTTCCTCCAAAATGTTTGTGTGATGAAGATGCACTTGTTGCTATCAGCGGGCATTGAAGAATGTGTGAAAAATTATCCATCATTTCGTCCCTCTGTCACGCAAGAGCTTGCTCAAGAAACAGGTTAATAGAATCTTTTGCTCTGTTGTCTTTATTTTTTTCCTCCATCGATGGTTTCTTGGGTGTGCGAGAGTGATTGTCCTCAAGAGAGAAAAACTCAATACCCAACTAGCTATACTCAGACCTCGTCGGGGACATGCGCTGAAAAACGATCAAGAGCATCCTACTCTGATACCACTGATCCAGATTATGTTTGGCATGAAATGAAAGTAGAGAAATTACAATGAAATACTCATGAAACTTGAAAGAAACAGAGAAATACAATAATACTTGGTTTCTATTAATGAAATAATTGTAGAGAAACTGTAAAAATATAGAGTGCAAGACTCGTTGGAATGGTCGCAGCTTTATCTTTGAGAAGAGATGTGATGGCTACTCTCATTCACAAGAAGATCATTACAAAGAGGGTCTGAAGGACTTTTTATGTCAAACAGGAATGCCAAAACTCTAAACATCCAAAAACCTAACCCTAGGTGATGAAATGTCAAAAGTCATCTAGGCCTCGTTTGGGTAAGTTAGTAAATTAACTTCCCGAGGTCGTAATTTTTGCATACGATCTCCGGTTTAGGTGCATGATAGCTTGTTGGAAAGGTATTTTAGAGAACTACACATCATGTCATCAAACTCTGACTCCATCTACAGTTTGACTATGGCACCCCAAAATAACACTGTTTAAGGCCCCAAAACAGCCCTGAAAGTACAACAAGATGTGTTGATATGAATACATACAAAATAAGCCAGTTGGATTAGGTGGGAGGCCACGAGTATCCACCTGGAATATGTGTAGGGCTTCAGACAACCCCGGAAGGGTAGAACCCACAATTACAAAGAAGTACAAAAGAACTTGATGAACTTAAACTTGACAAAAGGAGCCAGTTGGAACAGGTGGTGGCCACCAATATCCACCTAGATCAAATTGGGCCACGTGTCACCTTTGGATTGGGATGTACAATCCAGTCAACATGTACAATCCCCTACCACATCACTGTCATACAGCCATGTGTCGTACCCTGAGCCTGTTTTTGTAACACATATCAAAATTGACTGTGCTGCCCAAGACTGGTTCTGGGTGCAGGGCTTCGCAATTTGGGAAATACTTGCTTTCTCAATGTTGTCTTGCAGTGCATGACGTATACGCCACCGTTGGTTGAATCCATTTGTAATTGGAACCATAAAATCCCATGCAAAATCGAGGGTTTCTGTGCCTTCTGTGCGCTCCAAGAGCATGTGGAATTATCACTATCCTCGATGGGGGGAAATCATAGCGCCATGGGATTTGGTGAATAATTTGAGCAATATGTCGACTTATTTTCAGAGGTGGGAGCAAGAAGATGCTCATGAGTACATGAATTGTCCTCTTGAGGATTTACACAACTGTGCCCTAGTTCCAGAGCCTTAAAACTCATGCCTATGTTTTGAAGGAAACACGTTTATCAAAAAAATATTTGGTGGTTGTCTCAGAAGTCAGATAAAGTGCATGAATTGTTTGTACTTCTCAGACACATTTGAACGTTCCATTGATTTGAGCATGTCAATAAATGAACTTGATTCACTAACAGATGCTCTGAAATACTTCACAAAGGTAGAAATTGTTGATGATGTTAATCATGCTTGCGAACATTGTTGTCAACCTGTTAAGGTCTTAAAGCAACTCACAGTCAGCCAGCTTCCCATTGTTCTAATGGTTCATCTCGAGCGATTTATTGGTTATGGCTTTTTTAGTGAGAAAGTACTCAAGATAATTGAATACCCAAGAGTATTAGACATGGAGCCCTTTGTGAGCGATACCCAACTAAATCAGGGACAGTTTAAATATGAGCTTTATGCAGTGCTTGTGCATTCTGGATGCACTTTGGATTTTGGCCATTATTATTGTTTTGTTCGTTCCTCACTTGACAGATGGTACAAGATGGATGATTGCCAGGTGAATAAAGTATCTGAGTGGACTATTCTCAATCAACAAGCCTACGTTCTTTTTTATTTTCGACAAAGATCTTAATGGTTTTCATGTGGCCTGGAACCTGAAGTGATGAGTGAATTGAAGATCATTGATTCTCCAAAATCTATAGTAGAAGAGGTTGTCACAAGAAAGTGTTCTAATTCTCCTCCGAGCGACTCATCTGGTGATTTCAGTGAGGATGATGTTGGCATTTCGGTTTGAATGCATTTGGATGGGAAGCTTGAAATGCTTTTGACTGGTATTATGAAAGATATGGAGAATCCTGATGCAGATTATTTGCCAAGAAAGGTTACATTCAGTAATATTCATGCATCTGCCACAGTGAGTGACTCAGATGCATCTACTTCTTCAATCATTTCTGATGGGAAGTTGCCCGTTCTACAAAATTTTCTTAGTGCAATGGTATACATATAAATATGGATAAGGAGTCCTCGAGGAGTGAGGATAAACATAGAGATGATCCGCAAGATTCTGAGTTGTCCTCTAAAGGAACTTGTGACAGCGTAAAATTAAAACGAGTGTAAACCTAAAGCAGCAGGTAGAAATGATCGATGGGTGCATCGTTTTATAGACTGCCGCAGAAATTTAGGTTAACCAAATCTTTCGAAACCCTTCGCTGAACTTCCATTCTATTCATTAAGATGTGGCGAGACACTACAATGAGTAACGGCCAAATCCTCATGTCGTTTAAGGGTGCAGGAGATGTTGACAGATATCGGAAACGCATAATGAAATCATATTAAAAGCACAGTTATAGGCCGAATACTGCATGGCGGTACAAGCTCCCGCTGATGACAATTGGACGAAAATAACAATGCGGGGGTATGATCCAAATGAGCTAGTCCGTAACCACCGTCGAATCAATTTCCCATTTGATTTACGAAGCCTCAGAGAGGAACACATGGCAGGGGTTGTTGTCCTAGCTCTTTCCTCCAATACTGTTGGTTGTGAAATGATCGCAATCCATCTGACAAGACCCCAGCAAACACTGCACCGCAACTGTGGAAGCCATCAAGATGGAATATGGCATTATTACCGAGGTTGATATGTGAAAGTGTGAACCGTGGGACTTGGCTGGGAAAAACGTTCCGACGGCAAGAGATACCGAGTTGTATTTGTTTTTAGCCCGAGGAACAAGAAGCATAGAATAGGCGCGACAATACAGAGAGCGTCTAAAGAGGGTTTCTGGAAGGATACCGAGAAAAGCGATACAATTATGATCTCTAATATTCCAATCGGAACGTGAAGAAAACTTGCATTTTACATAGGCCGCGTTGCTGGAGGTTCTTCAACGAAGTGGCGTATGCATGAATCTCTGCTCGTCGAGGAGGAATGTGGAGCCTCGGAATCATTGGAGGATGCTTATGCTATATGTATAGTTTATGATCTCAAGAAATACAGCCAAGCATGCAGGCACGCAGAAGGGCAATACCACGCACCAGTCGGGAATATTTGTAACAATGTAATCGTGGCTCCATGTTCTTCACCTTTGCCTCCTGGATTTAGATTTCACAGACGAGGAAATAATACAATATTTGAAAAGTAAGGTCTGTGGTTAGATCGAGAATGGCAGTATTCCCGAGGTTCAGATTTTTGAAAGGGAGTCGTGGGACTTGCTCCCGCTTCGGATAGATTCCGATTTTTATTTTTATAGCTCGTGTAAGAGGGTGTTGCAAGGAACACCTCCTTGGGTAGCTTCAAAGTCCCAGCTGCTGCAATGTCCATGTTCGATATTTTCAGTGTAGCAGTGTGGATAGATTTATACAGATGGGTGTTAGTTCCATTTGGTTTTAAGGTCACAGTAAATCCAAAGGATTTCAGAGAGTTACAGAGAACGGGAGTGGGATTGATTGTGGGTATGCTCGCCATGGTCGCTACCGCTGTAGTTGAAATTTATCGGTTGAAAGAAGTTCACAACAAAATCGTACCTGACAGTCCAAGCTTCCTCGCCATTTTCTGGCAGATTCCTCAGTAAGCCTTGATCGATGCTTCAGAGGTGTTCATGTACGTGGGTCAGCTAGAAATTTTCAATAGCCAGGCCCCTGATGCTCTTCGAAGATTTGGGAGTGCCCTTTGCATGACATCGATATCGTTTGGCGATTTTGTTAGCAGTGACAGTCGTAATGCATGTTGCTAAGAAGGAAGACAGACCTGGTTGGATACCTAGAAATCTCAACGAGGGGCATATGGATCGTTTCTACTTGTTATTAGCAGCCCTTACATCGATCGACTTCATTACCTATATCTTTTGCTCCAAAATCCTACACCAACATTGCAGTTGACAAAGAATATACTCAAGACGAAGAACTGGCTCAGAGCAAATAAGTCTTTTCCTCGTTCCTTCGCAAGGCCATGTGTATACGTGCAAGAGCATACTTTTGTGATCTGTATGGAACAGTGTACAAATTTTCTGATACTCTCTATGAATCTGCATGGGAAGGATGCAAGGAGAAAGTTGATTTCGTATACCTGACTCACCATCAAGACTGTAATCCGTTACAACTGCGCAGATCATTCTGTCCACTTGTCAAAATAATTAGTAGCGGTTCGAGTAGCCTGCAGAGAATACGATAGAACATCTGGCAGTCGCAGCTCCAGAAGACAGACCGTTTCAGATTCCTGGAATGCCAAGGGTTTTATTTTTTATTTTTTAAAAAAAGGGACTGAGGGATGTAAAGGGGGAGGCGCATGAGCGCAGCACTGA
>ML826480.1:49222-63379 GCA_009831015.1 Picea engelmannii
ATCACATAATGTTCCTTCCCCACTGCCTCTTCCACTCTACAACTGGGTTGAGGGTTTCTCTCTTTGGATCCCCCATGGGCTCTTGTGATTGGCATGTTGTCTAGTGCGGAGTTTGTGATTCCTTTTCATAACAAGAGGTAAGGGTTTGTGAGTCCTTTGCATAGAAAGAGGTAGCAAGAGCTCTTTGTAGGCTCCTCCTCCTCGAGGGCTTGGTGTTTGGCATTGGTATTTGGCTCTTTGTGGACACGTACTACATATGTATTGTCCCTTGTGAGATCCTCTCCACGGCTTAGCGCTTGTGTTGGGAGTTGACCTGTGTGATGTGTGCTCTCCCCATAACACATTGTGTAAGGGCATTTCCTTGTGACTTGATATTCTCCTTCTAGAATCCTCCCGTCTCACTCAGTGCTCGGTCTTGGGCGCTGAGTTTGTGTTGTCAAATTTGGCAGGTGACATGGTAATGCTCTCGGGAGATTGGCTTGTTGTCTGAGATTGGGCTCTTGGGAGCTTGGCTTGTTGTCTGAGATTGGGCTCTCGGTTTCAGACGAGTAGTGAAAACGGTAGAGCGCTCGCCTTTGGTTTCATCTATCCACCAAATGTGAGGACACGTTGAGCACCCTCTGTGCTGCTTCTCGGTTAGAGGATGGTGGTTAAGTGGTTAGCACCCAAGGAAGATGTGAGGTCAACTCTCCCGTGGATTCTCGGTTGTGGACTACGGTTTCCCGGAATGGTATGGCATTGGTTTAGTTTCTGAGTGGAATCAGTTTTTGGCTTGGATTCGCGCCAATGTAACCCTATTGAATGACCTTTGGAGCTTAATATTGTTACAACCCTAACCCTGTCGATATTTGGAGCTTAGTATTGATGTTGAGACTATCGATATCTCAGGTGCTTGACTTGTTGTTTGTTAGGGTTGGATAGGTGTAGTGCATGAAACATATGCCCTTCATGGGCTCCTCCCTTGGTATTCATTGCTTGCTTTGACACTTGCGATCTATGTGGGCTTCATGTGTGGTGCGTACTGGTGGAGTAACTTGGAGAGGCAGTTGCACCTTACCCCAGACACCGTCTCATGGGAAGTTTTTGACGAAAGGTTCCAGAGGAAATATTTGTCAGCTTACTACGAGGAACAATAGGTGGGACCATTTCATGCTCTAGTTCAGGTAAATAATACCCTGTAAGAGTATGATATCAAGTTCATGGAGTTGGTAAAATATGTCCCATACATGGATACTGATCAAAGACAGGCATAACATTTTGTGTATGGGTTAAACCCTAAGATAAGGTCCATGGTACTGATGTGGAAACCGTCGTTAGTAGTTGAAGCAATTGAAAATGAACGTTATGCAGAGGAGCATATGAGATTAAACAGAGGTATAAGATCAACCTTTCCACAGGATCCTAGATTCATAGGGAAGGCCCCTAGGACCTTCTCCAGGGGAGGAAGATCTAGGACACCTTGTTATGGCAATAGAGTCGCACCTAGAACAGTTGCTACATGTATTTAAATGGCAGTGAGTGCAGCATTCCACTCATCACCAACGACGCGGGTAGGTCCATGACCTTCTCAGGGAGAAGAAAGTAGGGGCAGTGGCTCCAGGGGACAAAAATCATTTCAGAGACCGTCATAGGGCAGTGCATAGGTTCCATCTCATGTTACGTGTTGGGGGTGTGGAGGACCCCATTACCAGCGTGACTGCCTAGAGTCACAAGAATTATTTTTGCATAGAGAAGGAAAGGCCTCGATGGGAAGAGTGAGTAGTAGCCACCAGATTTATGCAGCAGTTAATAATCATCATGAAGAACATCAATCCACGGTGGTGGAGTCGTCAGGTACGCTAAATCATGTCAATGATAAAATTTTATTTGATTATGGTGCTATAGATAGTTTCATTTCACCTTGTGCATCAGAAAATTGTGGGTTGGCAGCCTATGATCACGATGACTCTAAACAAGTTGAGATGGATTCGGGGGGAAAACAAGCGGTAGGACCTAGCGTCGATAATTGTCTAGTAGACCTGGGAGTGTGTACTACTAGGTTGAAGGTGTACATCACTGCTCTGGGGACGCATGACCTAATCATTGGAATGCATTGGTTAGAAGTCCATTGAGCTATGGTAGATTATTTCGTGAAAAGGGTGCTTTGTGTTGACGATGAAGGAAGGTCAGTAGAGATCCACAGTGCACGGAGGAAAGTGTCTCTATGATTTATCCCGACCATGAAGGTTAAACGTTGCATGAGGCAAGGTTTTTGATTATATGTAGTGGAAGAAGTCAATGAAAGGAAAGGACCCTCCTTGGATCAGTACCTAGTATTGTCGGAGTTTAAGGATGTTTTTCCGAAAGATTTTCCAGGGTTACCTCTTCAGAGGGAGCTTGATTTTACCATTGAGCTAAAACCTGGTGCGGATCCAATTTCCAAGACTCCATATAGGATGAAAGTGCCATAACTTTGTGAGTTGCAGATGCAGTTGAAGGAACTACTCAACTTAGGGATAATAAGGCCTAGTGTCTCACCTTGGGGTGCACCAATAATTTTTGTGAAGAAGAAGGATGGTTCCTTATGACTGTGTATAGATTACAGGGACTTGAACCATGCTACAATGAAAAATAGCTACCCAATGCCACGGATAGATGATCTCTTTGATCAGATGAAAGGAGCAACGATGTTCTCTAAAATTGATATGCGATTAGGGTATCACCAGTTAAGGATTAAGGACGGAGATATTCCTGAAACTGCATTTCGAACTCGGTTTGGGCATTACGAGTTCATTGTAGTATATTTTGATTTGACCAATGCGCCAGCAGTATTCATGAGCCTCGTGAATGATGTATTTCGAAAATACTTAGACCTATTTGAACATTTCTTTATGGATGATATCCTCATCTATTATAAGAATGAAATAGAACATGAGGGACACTTGTGAGTGGTGTTTTCATGCCTTAGAGAGAACAAATTGTATGTCGATTTGTCAAAGTGTTCTTCCTTCCAGAAAGAATTCACTATTTAGGTCATATCATTTTTGGTGAAGGAATCTCTGTGGACCCAGAAAAGGTAAATGCCATTGTGGAATGGCCAGTGCCAAAAAATGTTCATGAGGTAAGAAGCTTCATGGGGTTAGCGGGTTATTATTAGATATTTATGGAAGGGTTCTCCAACTTAGTGAAACCCATCACCACTTTGCAGCACAAGGGGGTCAGGTATGAATGGACAGAAGAATGTGATAGTTCATTCATCGAGCTTAAGAGGTTACTAACTAGTGCACCAATTCTACGAGTGTCGAATATGGGAAAATACTTCATAGTCTGCACGGATGCCTCAAAGCAAGGGTTGGGGGCCGTGCTAATGCAGGATGGAGGAGTGGTAGTGTATGCATCAAGGAAGTTGAAGAAACATGAGGAGATTTACGCTACTCATGATTTAGAGTTGGCAGTTGTAATGCTAGCTTGTAAAATTTGGAGGCACTATCTAGTGGGGTGAAACTTTGAGCTCAAAACGGACCATGAAATGTTAAAACATATCTTCACTCAAAGGGATTTCAATGCCAGGTAGAGGCAATGGAGTGAGTTTATGAGTGAGTATGATTTTGGACTTTTTTACATCAAGTGAAAGGAAAATGTGGTCGTGGATTCCTTGAGTCGGAGACCACGTGTCTTCTCCTTGGTACCCTTAAAATTTAATCTTAGGGAGAATGTGTTGGGACAACTTCTTGGAGATAGTTGGTATTTAAAGGTTACTTCAACCCTCCAGAGTGGAAGGAAATTAGATCCAAAGTATGAAGGATATAGCCTGGAAGCAGATGGACTATTAAGATATCAAGGAAGGATGTACATCCCCGAAAGTGAGGATATTCGAAGCATCATACTCAAGGAAGCCCATAGAGCAGTTTATTGTGTGCATGCGGGTGTGAAGAAAATGTACGCAGACATGAAGAATATTTTCTTCTGGGTAGGAATGAAGCATTATGTAGTCCATTTCATCACCAAGTTCCTAGAGTGTCAACAAGTGAAAGCTGACCACCACCACCCGGCAGGTCTCCTACAACTGCATGATGTCCCTATGTCCAAATGGGAAGTCGTTTCTATGGATTTTGTTGAGGGATTGTCACTCACATCGCATAGACACAATGTCATTCTTGTGATAGTTGATAAGTTGACCAATATTGCTCATTTTATTCTGGTTAGAGACACTTACGATGTCACTGATGCGGCACATGTGTTTATAAGTGAGGTCATCTATTTTCACAGGTTACCCAAGAAGATCATTTCAGATAGGGACTCCAGATTCACTTCTAGGTTTTGGACAAGTTTGCAGTTAGCGTTGGGGACTCAGTTGAAATTAATCACAACTTATCATCCTGAAATAGATGGGAAAATTGAGAGAGTAAATCAGGTTATGGAAGACATTATTAGGATGTATGTTATGGATAATCAAACCCATTGGGAGAAACACCTACCTTTGGTAGAGTTCGCCTACAATAACAGTTTTCATAGCTCCATTGGAATGCCACCCTACAAAGCTATGTATGGAAGGCCATGCAGAACACCATTGAGTTGGGAAAGGTTAGAAGACCGAGTAATAGTTGGGCTAGAATTGATTCAAGAAATGGAGTTACAGGTGATTCAAATTAGGTAGAGACTAAAGGAAGCACAAGATAGACAGAAAATTTATGATGATGCACATAGGACTGACCGAAGTTATAAAGTGGGATATCAAATTTTCATTTGTATCAGGCCTAATAAGAGTACCATTCAATTCGGGAAGGGGACAAAGTTTTCGCCTTGATTTATAAGATCGTTCAAAATCCAAGAGAGAATTGGACATGTTGCCTATCATCTCGTACTACCACCCCACTTGCATAAAACTCATAATGTTTTTCATGTATATGTTCTACGTCATTATGTTACTGATTAATCTCATAAACTGAATTGGAAGGAATTGCAGGTATCGGACGCAGGAACCCTTAGGGTAGAACCATTACGCATATTGGACCATATTGTCCGACAACTCAGGAACCGTTTGGTAGACCAAGTTAAGGTCCAATGGGGAAAGTATAGCCCAGGATCTGCTACTTGCGAGGATGTCGAGACCTTACAACGAGATCATCCCTCACTTTTTTTACCACCTCGGGAATATGTTTCTCGAAGGTTGGGTGTATGTAATGCTACCTTTTGACTTAGACAACTAGAATTACCTAAGGCCTAATCACCTTTATTTTCTATTCACTGTGAAACTATAAATGATACACTTGAACTTTTAAGACGTATGAACCTATGTGAATGTCAATTCTATGAATGTTTAATGTTTTTTGAATGATGATGGATATTATGCAATCTATTATATTAATGTCAATTCTATGAATGTTTAACGTTCCTAGACCTTGTTTACTCACAAACAGGTACTCTTTACAACTTACTCCCTGACGCACCTCGTCCTTCTACTTCTGCTACTTCAACCACTCCCGCTGCTTCTCATGCAGCTGACGGTGTGATTGGCACTTTCCATGCCCAACCTCATTCCATCCAAACCTCTAGAAACAACCCCAAATCCATTTCTTCTAATGTTCAAAATGCTCCATCTCCTACCCCTCCCACCGGAAAGACTTCTGAGGTAAATTTTGTTCAATCTACCCCCGCCGGAAAAAATAAATCCAAAAAAGGAAAGGGTAAGAACAAGGAGGATAAAAATAATCCGCAAACTGAGAAAACCAAAACACCACCTGTTGACGATAGGGATAAGAACAAACCCCGATACCCTTATCTTATCTGTGGTGATGATCACTACACTAAGGATTGTCCAAGACGAGACGAAGTTACTAAGTTCCTTCAAGGGACCCAAAAACCTCCCACTTCGGCCATGTTGTCACAACCCTTCCCCTCTCAACAACAGGCCTAACTGGTCATTCATGACCAACCTTCCCCCTCCAATACATCCTATGTCTTAATGTGTATAGGTGATTCAAAGAAGAATGAAATCACACTTACCACTCGAGCCAAAGATCATTCTTCCTCCAAAGAGAAGGGTGATGTAATACCTCCTTCGTTGGTCCAACCATCTCCCACGACCCCACCTACCAACGGTCCTCTTCATCTTGAACGACTGAGTCTAGATATAGTCTTTCGCCCTCCTCCAAAGGGAATCGTTTGAAAATCAACTTTCAAGCCTCATGCACATACTACCCAGAACTACAGTATTGTTGAAGATCTGGCCCAAGCACCATCCACGATGTCAGCCCTCGAAGTCCTTCAGAGTTTTCCTATACAACAGAAGGCACTGTTGAAAGTTATTGGTGGAATTGACCCTACGGATACGAATTTAATAATTTTTTAGTTGGAAGATCACATTCCAAGGTTACCCTCTCAACTCGCATTCCAAATACAAGTTATTGTCTCCGACAAAAACATTTGTAGAATAGTTATTGATGAGGGTTCCTCGATGTGTGTCATGTCTATTACCTGTTGGAAATCCATCGGCTCTCCTCCTTTGACTAAATCCCACAATATGCTCAAAGACTTCAATGGCTCTGGTTTTAAGCCTTATGGTGTACTTCCTTCATTGCCTACTACGTTAGAAGGCAAAACCGTTAATGTTGAAGTGGAGGTCTTTGAAGCTCCTCTCAATTACAACCTTCTACTTGGCCGTAGCTGGATCGATTCCATGCAGGCAGTTGTGTCCACTCTTTTCTGTGTCGTGTGTTTCCCACATCAAGGAAAAGTAGTTATCGTAGACCAATTGGCCTTCTTTCACTCGAATGCACGTACCAGCAATGTACCATTCATTGCAAAAACCCCCCTGGATACAAGAATGTCAGTGTGGGTCTTCTTAAAGATTCCTCGTTGAATGGTACTTTCCCCATACCACCACCCGATGTGCCATCTCTGTTTTTCGCCTCAATCAACATGATATCCACCTATGTTAATAGAACCCTTGCGTCTTACGACCCATGGATGGTACCTAACCCCGACGATCATCTTCGATATGGCGATGAAATTCCTTTGAGTCCAGTCAAATCTGCTTATCAAGCCATTCAATCGGCAACCCCTTATACCCCCTCTCTTGGTGGGTTATCTTCAGATCCATTCCGCGTCATTTTTCCCACGGACGAGATGATTATGTCTGTTATTTCCATGGAAGACACCCCTTGGGACAATGGACATCATCGTTCCATCCTCTTCCTCAAACAACACAACATCGAGGGTTACCAACGGATCTCGACCCCGTCGACCGTTGTCATTATTTCTACCATTCCCGAGCCTACACACGATCTGTTCTATGAAGGGAACTTAAGTAACATCTCACCCACCCTCCCTCTCGACATATCCATAAAACCTGGAATTGTCAAAAATGTGCATATCGAAGCTTCATGTTCCCATGATGAAGTGGTCACCTACAAGTCTCTATTCCAATAATTGTGTGGTGTCTTCACGTGGAGCTATGAAGAAATGTCGGGTATTGACCCCAACATTGTGGTACATGAAATTAAGACATACCTGGGCGCTAAACCCTTCCGGAAATTACTTTGTTCGGTCCACCCACGTAAAGAAGCCGCTATCAAGCTTGAAGTTGAGAAACTTCTTAAGGCTAGCTTCATCTACCCGGTGGCTCTAACTGACTAGGTTTCCAACCTTGTTCCGATTGACAAGAAACAAAGTACAATCCATGTGTGCGTTGATTATAGGGACATTAAAAAATCTTGTCCTAAAGACAACTTTCCTACCCCCTTCGTTGACCAGATCGTCGACGATTGTGCCGGAAGAGAAATCTTCTCTCTGATGGATGGTTTCTCCAGATATAATCAAATCAATATCATACCAGCGGACCAACACAAGACCGTTTTTATTTGTCCTTGGGGAACTTTTGCCTATCGGAAACTCCCATTCAGTTTAAAGAATGTTGGTACAACTTTTCAGCATGTTATGTCTTACGCCTTTCATGACATAAAGCCCATTATGTAGCCATATCTCAATGATTTACCCGCACATTCCATGCACCGTGTAGATCATCCAATACACCTCCGTGCCATTTTCCTTCGATGTCGGTTTTACCATATACACTTGAATCCCCACAAATGTGTTTTATGCGTAGAATCCAACCGACTTTTGGGATTTATTGTTTCACGTCAAGGGATCAGGGTAGATTCATTGAAGGTCAAGGTGATTCTCAATCTCCCTCCTCCTTCCTCACTTCACCAGTTACAAAGTTTGCAAGGGAAGGAAAACTTTCTTCGTCATTTCATCCCGAACTATGCTAAGCTAACCCTTGGATTTACACGACTGCTCAAGAAAGGTTTTGAGTTCGTATGGGATACTGTTATCGGACAAATCGGTAGGTGTGGACACTAATAGATCTCCCTAGATCCACCTGGATCTAGAACAAAACAGGACAGGACACGACTCTTTCCCTAAGTTGTAGTCATTGAATCTACTAAAGAGAAGGAATAAGTGACATACCTTGATATCGCTTCCTTAGGTCTTTGTTGTTTCCGCTTCACTCCAGTGCTCTTGTGGAATTAGGTCCAAGACAACACAAACCAACCAAAGTGAAGATAGCAAAGTATATTCAATGTCAACTTATGCATATGATCAAGGAGTTATGCTATAAAATAAGAGTGATTTTATGGGAAAGGGACATGCTACTGTATTATATTAAATGAAAGTAGAAGATACAACCTGATCACCTTGATGTTGCAAGCTTCCTTTTAGTGACCCTTGGTTTCAACACACACACTTGCTCTGCACTTGCATGAAGAAGATCCAATTCCTCTTGATAGACCAAATAGAGCCTTCAAGCTTTTGTCCAAGCAGGGTTCTTCACATAATTCTTTCACCAATTCTTCATTCAATCTTTCTTAACCTTTTCCATGAGAAAAATTTCAATATATAGGAGAAGTAGAGATGGTTACATGGATGATGATGATCCCACAAAATCTGAGAAGTCAGTAAAATGACAACCATACGAATGCCAACTCATTTTCTAGAAGATCCCCTTCTAGAACCTTCGTGACCTCTTCTTCTTTCCAAGATTAAAAATAGGTTCGCACCCTATATATGGAGCAGACTGTGAGAAGTTCGCACCCTAAGTGTGGGTGGCCTATGAGAATGAAGGATTCTCGCACCCTATACCATAGGTAGCCTGCGAACTCATCTTAAAAATATGTTTTTGGAAAAAGACAGGAGCCACTTTTCTCAGGCAAAAGGTCCTTGTTGGGAGCCTGAATACATCACTATTGAGACACCACCAAAGTGACCAAAATCATGTGTAACAGAATTCCCCCCAAAGCATGAGGCTGGAATCTATGACAGTCGAAATACTTTGTAAACTGTGTGTGTGTGTCAGAAACCAGGAGCGCACCTAATCAGAAACCTGCAAACAACCAAGCATTTGTAGAATATAATACCAGTTATGAGGTAGGCATTCCCATACTCAAATCACAGATGAATGAAATCATAAATATAGGTCATGGCCACCAATCATACACCGTGGATCCATGTTGTCGAAATGTTGCATAGCCACCAGGAATACACTATGGATCTATGCGATAAGACTTAAGTTAAGACGACGTAGCCACATAACATACAAATTGGATCTGTGTGCCGATGTAAATCATACATACTCCATCGCAGCCTGGATCAAAAATATGAGACCCAGGGTCTTCAATCCCGTCACCTGAAAGTACAAATCTAGCCATGCGATTATATGTGCTGAAGTCGAACATGGTAGAAACCACTTGATTACCGGTCATTGATGAAACCGTTAACAAGTGCGAGGGAAATCACCATTAATGTCAATGAATCCCAAGGTACACTAGTACAATCCAACGAATGTGAATAAATGAGTTGAGGTCAAACACTCAACGGAACCTCCCGATCAGGGGTCAATAATGAAAACCCACTGTCAAAAGCGAGGAAACCTTCCATTGAGGTATGCAAGTTCCAAGGTACCAGATAATTTCTAAGTCTTGTTTCCAGATAATGAGTTCGAGTCAACGGAACAAGACTTGTCATAGGAGGGCCTTGATGTATCCCCCATCAATGACATGAAATAAGTAATAGATTTTGAGGATGAAACAAAGTATGAATAAAGGTTGAAACGGACACAGGGAAGGCCGACATAGTAAGAATGGACAACTGCAGATGGTCAATTCAATAGAGGGATCATGTGAACTTCTCTTGAACATATGAATGACACGACCAAGGACTTGGCAGCACTGACTCAAAGACGACCCAAGATATGACCTTGTAGCAAGTCGAACAAGAGACAAATGGATTTCCCAACCCGAATTCAAATGATGAATAGGGGGTGTCATGTTCAAGAGAAACACTTACTGCCATTAATATGAATACGAAAACACATCCCTTTCCCAAAATTTCCCCCACCATTTCTGGTGAGTACCTCTTTATTTTTACGCAAGCTCCAGGAGGATAACATATGCTTGTTGATGTAAGCTCATCCTTCAGATGAGTCCCTCAAAGTATATTTAACGAACCCTAGGAAGGAGTGGTTCGGTCCCATTACGGGTCTGTCGATGCTTGTTTAACGAGTCCAAGGATAGAAAACTCGGGGGTTTTCATGTTTTGAGACTCTGAAAAACACTTAAAGAGAAATCTCTCAATTCCTTTTTCGCAAAAGAGTTCGACAGGACCAAAAAAGTGATAAACTATCGCCCATCGAATGTTTTGTTCAGATACTTTTACGAGCGTGAACAAAACAAGATTGCTTGGCCATATTTTCATTTTTATGGACCGTGAAAAGATCTTAAAGGATACTCCTTTGAGTTTGTCATTTTCGTGTTACCATGACAAGTACGAAAAGACGAGAAAAGTATACTCGGTTACGTTCTCAAGTACTTTCGAGCACGAGAACGAACGAAGACTAAGCTCGAGGTTTTTCTAAAAACCCTAAAAAAGAAGTTGTAAATGCGACAAAAAGAAAAAACACCCATACTCCTTCGTTTGGACTTCAAAGTTGCTATATCTGCAAAAAACCACACTCATAGGACTATTAGGGCATTAGGATTTATAGACAAAATAATATAAAAAATCAACAAAAATGGTAAAAAGTGAATAAATATGGGTAAAAAGGGATTTTACCATTTCATTGTGATTTTGCCAAAACTTTGCCCAATACACCTCATTTTTCCCCAAATTTCTTTTCTTGATCACGGGAAGCACAAGCGACCATTTGGAGAACCGTCTCCACCAACGAGGTAAGCTCTTGATCATTCACCTGTTACATGGTTTATTTGTAGTTTTTATTGGAAATTTTCAAGGTTTTAGGTCCATTTTAGGGCCATAACTTGTGCCTGATAATTCTCGCAGGCTGGCCATGCGAGACCTGCGAGAATCTCACACTGTGCTAAAGGGGCACCTGCAGGGGCCAAAAAATGAATTTTAAAATTGTCTATTGCTCAATAAAAAATATGCTAAGGTTTGAAATAAGTTGTTGATCCTTCTCTTATGGCTCTTGTGCAGGTGTTTGACCATCACAATGTTGGAGTGGCGAGAAAGAGAACATGAGGAGGAGGATGCCATTGTCGGGAATGACCCGGGTACCGTCGCTTCCCTCCGGGACTGTGGGCTCTTGAAATTCTTCAGAATTCTGGGCATAAGGGCCCAACTCAGATTGTTGGAGTACCTAGTTCATATGTGGGAAGTGGACCAATAGTTTTTTCACGTGGGAGTCCACACACTGAATTTAGATATCGAGGATATCTATTTTCTAATAGGGTTATCACGGCATGGATACCATGCTATTTTGACCTGTGGCTGAGGGGGCGGACTCCCTATGAGTGAATATTTTTGTTAGTTTTGTGTTCCTGAGGCAGAAAGAAGCAAGGGCAAGGTTCCTATTTGGGGGGTCCAAGATTTGAACCTGTGAACCATCTTGTTCACTATAGCACGCATGGCCGGGAGCGCAGCTCCACACATGGCTCTCCAGAGCTACTTCCCATACGCCATAGAGTGCACAGAGCCTCGGGTCTTCAACTGGTCGGATGTAATTCTCCGCAGTATGAAGAGACAATTGGAGAAGTGTAGAAGGGGCAACTTGAAGCAGTTTGGGTACAGATCACTTTTGGTGTCCTTCTTCCTCGAGAGGTTCCCATTGCTTAGACTATAGGTTGATGGGGGTTTACCGGCCCCAGAGGATCTGAGGATGATGAGGTGGTGCACCCTCATGGACTGACACGTATTTGGGCCCATCATCAAGTACAATGATTCATTTTTTAACTGGTTGCAGCCCCAGATGTTGATGATTGATGACTACGCATACGTTGGTTTGGATTTTTGAGTGGATTCGGATTTGGCCCTGCCTGAGGATGCTCAGTGGGGTGATTTAGGTAATAAGTACACATTTTTTTATTTTTAAATGTTTTTATAATTTTTTATCATATGGAATGTTTTTGTGTTTATCCAAGAACTAATCAAAACAATATATTTTTTATGACACAGATGTGGGGCCATATCAGCCTTCGGGAACGTCTCCTATTCAACGGTGAGGAGAGGTGGCTCCAGTGGCGAGATGGGATGCCAAAGACTACGAGGCAGTGGAGCAAAACTTAGAGGGATTGACTGTTGACATCCCAGATATGGCTATTGGGGAGATCCCTAGACGTTACCAGCGCCATACTGTGGGGGTGTCCGAGTCTATCAGTCAACTGCGTCATAGGGTGGCCCGAGCAGTCATGTGTTATCATGAGCATCATTCGTGACGCTATTTTGTAGAAGCCATGGGCTTCGTATTTTTGAGATTTTGGTCCTTGGAAAGAAACTTTTTGTAAAAACTTTTGATCGTTATATACATATATACGGCTTCTACCGACTTATCTTGTGTTGTGTTATAAATGTAATGTGTGATTGGTTTATAAATGGCCCAAATGCCTGTCTAACACATAGTTATCTATTGCATCAGTCAATGTATTTAGACATCTAGGAAGGTGTTGATACTCAATATAATCAAAATAACGTTCTAAGAGGCAAATTCGTAAATATACCCGTAATAACGTAGGACTTCGAATAGCATAGACATTACTTAGCTATTGTACTACTAGTTGTGAATCGTGTCGTATAATCAGGTGGCGGATGCCAAGTTAAATACCATCAATCAACAATTCGACGATGATACTATATTCTGCAATATTATTGGTCACACGACCCAGGCACACACCTCACAGACTGATGAGTTCGTTTGTAGGTGCGTAAATTTCCCATGCAGCATAAGCAAGGCTCTGAGTACTACGTCTAGCACCATCAGTGAAGCCAATGTGGGGTAGTCAAGACTCTGACATCTAGAAACCAAGCACAATGTAACATAAGCGGTTGAGGGCAGAGACCAGATAACAAAAAATCATACTACAGTAACACGCAAGAAGTATGATACAATAAAATACAAGCACTCATGTACAGGTGATCTTAGGCATAGTACTTCTTTAAGTACAACCTGTTTCTAGGTTCACTCAAAGGGATACCGTCGTAGTCTACCAAATTTTAAGCTCCTTTCTCCAAAACTCATCTGACGATATAAGTACCTCGCCACATAGCTTCAAATTTTCCAGCTCCTAGCATATACCGATCTTGTTTGTAAAGGAGAACCAGATCACCTTCGGAGAAAACACGAGGCTTGACATGTTTGTCGTATTGGACTTTGACGCGTTTCTTTTGGGATTTTATGACTAGGGTGGCATCGCGATGAGTTTCGTCTAATCACATGAGATACAACAGACATTCTTCTTCGACAGAAGTGTTTGGGAGAAGTTTGACGGCTAGTTTTATCGAGGGTATCTCACATTCAATCGACAGGATGGCTTCTAGACCATAGACTAGTTGGAATGGTGTAAACTCGGTAGAAGACTTAACGGATGTCCAGTAAGCCCACAATGCTGAAAACAACATCATGTGCCAACTCATTTTGTGAATCCCTATCATTCGTCGAAGCATGGTAAAGAGGACCTTGTTTATTGCTTCAACTTGGCCGTTGGCTTGTGGGTAGTAGGGTGTTGAGTTTCATGGCGAAGACCTAAATTTTCAGTGAGTTCAGACATCATGAAGTTTTTGAAGTGGCTACCATGATCAGTAACGATAGCCTGAGGAACACCAAAATGAGCTATGATGTGATTGAATATGAATAATGTTGCAGTCTTTCCCGTATTGTCGAATGTT
>ML826481.1:16851-29416 GCA_009831015.1 Picea engelmannii
ATAAAATTTAAAAAAAGGTTTCTAAAACTATATGTTAAAAATTGTAATTCCCCCCTAGGGTCACTAGGCGAAATTAATACCATAACTTCGCCATCCAAAGGAGAAATTTCGCCCGTAAATAGTCAAAACGACCGGGGAGAAGTCAAGAATGAATCCATGGCATTCATCCCCTGAATATCAGCTCAATATCTCAGTGGAACATCCCAAAGTGACAGGTGCTTGTAATTGCCCAAAAACACACGTCGGAAGGAGGCTTAATTGGGGGCCTCCAAGGCTAAATTGGGAAAAAAAAGGAAATCCCATTTCAGCTACAGGTATGCAACCTTGTAGCAGCCTGTCAATTTTGGTTTCCAACACATAATTTTTCCTCAATTTCATTTTTCCCCTGATCAGTCTCTCGACCAACTCCTTCCCGCATACCTTTCTAAGGCTATATCTTGCTCATCCAGAGTTGGATTTGTGCCAAACGAAAGGAAGAAAAAAGGTAGCGAGCAGAGATAAAACATGGAAACATAAAAACTCAATTTTGTGGATGTTTGGTAAAGGGGAAAATCCTCCAAAGTTTTAGGCCCAAGGGCTCCCTTCGCCGAAACAAACCCAAATCAAAGCCATGCTTTGGTTAGCACATAGGGAAACTTCTAGACAAAAAAGAGGGGGTATAATCAGGTCTGAAAAGTGCCTAAACAATGGGCATTTCCTTACATACAACGACCAAGCCCAAAGGTCCCTTGCCCTGCTAAGCAACTCTTCAATTTCCCCACACCTTGGGGCTTCATCCCGATGAATCCAACAACCATGGATGACTGGGAATTGTCTTAGGTTACATCATTTACAGTTGCAAAAAAATGGAAACAATCAAAGAGTCTTTGGGATGATACAGATCCCAAGATAAATGATGATGTGGCATACTAATATTTGTCATTTTATGAAAATGATCTTTTTGTAATAGTTTGGCCTCAAAGGATTTAGTTTGGTTTGTAAAAAAATATAATTAAAGGGTCAAATCAAATCTAATTTGATTCCCTTTGGATAAGATCCCTTTTGGATAAGTTTACTTTTTTATTAAAAACAAAAACACTTTTAGGGTTGGTCTACTTGTCACTTTTCCAAAAGTGACAAGTGTAGTGTGACCTGACCCTAAGCCTTCACGTCTTCTTTATAAATAAGATGGATGACATTTTACATGGGGGGATGAATATCGTACCAAAGCTCTACTGAAATTTTTCAAAAGCTCTTTGTGTGTATGATACTTGTTAAATTTTGGTTGTTGGGCATGTCAGTTTTTGGTTAAGGATTGAGGGGTAGTAGTAAGTACTTATTATGTTAGTTATCTTGAGGAGAGATTGGTTAGCTAGGTGTTTGTTGTTTCTTCCTTGGGTTTAACTTACTTTCTTTCATTTACTAATAGTCTTGTTTAACTTGTTTGGCGTGTTGTAGTGCAGACTTCCTGAAGTATTCAACTGTTTTCAACCTTAGTTAGTGCTAAGGAGTCCTAGGGCCCCTTATGACAACCCTTAAATAAGCCCATTAGCTGATTGTTTATACTTTCTTGCTTCTTTATCTTTCATGTAAATTTATGTTATGATTTTCTGCTATTAACCTTGCTGTCCCAAACATGAAAATTAACCATTTTGGTCAATTTCTCCCCCCAGGACAATCATCTTAATTGGTTGTTAGATAAATTTTATGTGTAAATTTATGTTTAATTTATTTCATAAAAATCACTAAAATTTCGTTGTTTGCCTGCAAGGATACAATCCGGTCACCTATTATGCTTCTATTAAGCAGTTGGGGACCATCTAAAGACTTGTTTGAGGCAAAGGGGCCAATAGGACAGTGAAGTAAAAACATCAGATCTGATTGGTAAATCCACTCATCCACATTCATTTTCAACTTGAATTCACTTGCACTCATTCTAAAATATTTTGCAAATGTACCCATGTCAATATGCTTTGATCACGTAGATAGGTTGATCAGTTTGCTTATAAATTTTTGTTTATAAAATCTGATTTTTCCCTTCGTAAATAATCATCATTGTTTCGAATTTCATTAAGTAAACCTCCAATCCCCATACAAGGAATCAATTAGGGCTTTTATGCATATAGCGGCTTTGCTGCACGCAAAGAGCCTCAACCCATTCCCTTGGGTTGAATGGTATAATTGTTTACTTTTAATTAGTTGATATTGTCTTTCTTCATTGTATATTTTCTCGTATACTAATCTACAGGTAGATGCCCCTAAAGGGGCCATGCAAAATCAGCAAGCTAAAACATTCAAAAAACCACAAAAAAACACGAAAACAAAGAAGAGGTCTACCCCATACACATTCAAAACAAAACCTTTATTATTTAGCTATATGCGTACACATACTATTTAGCTGTGACGTATATGTCGCATATTTATTTACTTATTTTTGTATAAATCTTTAGACAAATTTCAATTTATCGACCAGGAGACACGCTTACGAAAGCGAGACGTGACCTCGCCATGTGGATGGCCTAGTTCTTCATCAGGAGCCCCTCGGAAGTTGTCTAGTTAGTATAAATTGAGTAGTCTTTCCCTAGTACCACACGGTCAAGGAGTTGAATAGCTCAGCTTGGTTGGGATACTACATTGCTTGGGTAAGCTCAACTAAACTCCCCTCGTGGGGGTCATGTGCCTCTTCCTTTTCACGAGTATCCTTCTTCCATCCAAGCGGCTTTAAGAGCTTGAAAACGTGAGTGACGAGAAGCGGCTAATCCCTGCTTCTCTGAACTGCATGGGGGCACTCTTTAACCTAACCATCGTGGTCTACTAAGACTACTCTCCTTATACTAGTTGGCACAGTTCTAGGATAATAGGTGTTTTCATGATCGTGATAACCTTTTAAACGGTTTGGTGGCCAATGCATGTGTTAATAAACTGAAAATTCACAGATAAAATACATTTTAAAGTCAAACCTTTTGTTATTCCACCCTTCATCCATGAACATAAATTGCAGTTGTAAATACTCTCTTAAACATAGCTATAACAACTTGTAAAAATGTTGTCCATCTTCATTTACAACCCCCTCTTTCGATTTGACAATTTTTTCGGGATCACTTCCTAGGTTACCCCGGGGAGTATCAAGCCATTATGGGCTTGTTTCCCTGCCTTAAAAGCTTTGAACAATGTGTTGTTCGCAATTTACATCCATCTGAAAGGACTTGGTTGTAGCTTTTAAACTCACTTTTCACTATTATTTTTAATTTTTTTCACTTGAGGCATCCACTGGTATATTGTTCAGGACCCTGGTTTACCCCGAGAACCCATTCTGAGCCATTTTCCAAGGCTTTAAGGGAGTGAACAACTTGTTTTTCTCTTTGTTTAGTTTGTTGTCCTAAAAATCAACGAACTTATTTTCATCCTATTGTCCATAATTTTCACTCCCCATGCCATTTTGGCCATCCAGGAAGTTGAGGGAGGACAACACCCATGGTGGGTGGTCCTAAGAAAGACTTCTCATAAGTCTTTCACCTCTCCTTTTTCCCCTTTTTTACCGCCTCATGTGAAGGACCATCTGAAGTGCGGGTATTCTTTGCCTTGTGCCTAGCTATCAGAGAGGTTGTAACTGACTTCATAGCCATATAGGTTAGATATGTCCCAACAGACGAATTTTTCTTATAACACATCCCTTTTCTGGCAACCATACTGGGGAACTTGAAAATCTCTTTAGTTTTTCTTGTATCCCAAACTTGTACTGAGTATTGGACCCAAATTCTTTGGGGTCCTTTTCCCACATGTTGACATAATTTTGTGGCAAGGTCTTTCAGTGATTCTTTGGATTTTCTTTGGTACTTGTTGTAGTTCAGTTCCCTTGTGATTTCGTTGCATCTGGGAGTCATAAATACCTTCGAGTTTTCCTTTCCTCTTACATTGTCAGTGTCTGGTTTTACTTGTTTGAACTCACCTGATAAGTTATAAATCTATCCTACTTTACCTTCCACTTCGAGAAGAACAAAAAACAAGCTTTGTTTAAGTTAGGTTCTTTTAACATCGTGTCAGAATGAGTAGGATTGTTGGTGTGATACATCTCTTGTACTTAAAGTACTTAAATAAGCCCCTTACAAGCTGGCGGGATGGAAATATCCTAAGACTAGGGAAACAATGTTCCCCTGGAATACAAGAATTCAAATTTCATGAAATAAAACAAGTAGCGACACAAATACATCTATGAAACCAGAGAAACTTGTTACACCTAACGTGCGAGATGAGTCACCGTCTTCCTCTTCTTCTTTTCAAATCCCCCTGCTAAAGTAAGATTTATTCAATTTAGTCAATCTAATAAGATTAAATCCTTTACCAAAGAAACCTTGATGGGGTTTGTTCACGATGCTTGACTCCTGACCAAGCCCAAATGGCAGTTGAGCAATGCCATTCAAGGGTTTGTGGAGGTCACTTTTCAACCAAAACCACTACAACAAAAGTTTTACATGCAGGTTACTTTTGGCCTTCACTCAACCAAGATGCCCATTTACTGGTTCGAAAATGTGAAGCTTGTTAGCGCTTCACTGGGAAGCAAAAGTTAGTTTCTTTGCCTCTTAGGCCTATTGAAGTGCAAGTCCCTTTCGCAAGATGGGGCATGGACTTTATTGGGCCAGTGTCACCGCCATCCAATGTTGGTCAAATATTCATTTTAACGACTACTGATTACTTTACAAAGTGGGATGAAGCAATTTCCCTTAGGAACGCTATGAGTCAACAGGTTGTAGAATTCATTGAGCGCAACCGTTTTGAAACCCCTACTGAGATATTAACTGATAATGGATCAACTTTCATGTCTGATGTCATGCTCCACCTTGGTGTTACATATGGCATCCAACTTTTTTGATCTTCCACCTATTACCCCCAAAGTAATGAATTGGTCGAATCCACAAATACAAATCTGATTTGGATCCTTAGGAGAACGATCAAAGATAACAAGCGTGATTGACACACAAAGTTAAACTTTTCTTTATGAGTTGATCGTATAACCCCTAAGACAACAACGGTTCAAAGTCCTTACACTCTGGTGTATGGAGCCCCTATTGTCTTGCTTGTTCACTTGCAAATTACAACCTTAAGGTTGGCTATTGCTTAGGTAGAAGCTGATTTCCAGCCTTTACAACATCGTTTAGACACGCTCATCGAACTAAAAGAGGGAAGAAAAGATGCATTCCAACACCTCCAAAAGAAGCAAGTCATTGTTGAACGTTCCCTCGATAAAAGAGCCACAATGGTAAATTACAAAGTAGGAGATGATGTCCTACTATGGGACAAAGCACATGAGTCCCCATCCAAACATCACAAGTTTGATTCTTTATGATTGGGTCCTTACATAATCTACGAAGTTTTAGGGACAAATGCTTTCAGATTAAAAAACCTTGGATGGATAACCATTCCAATTCCATGTGAATGGTTGCCACCTAAAGTTCTTTTATTCCTGAGAAACCTCGTCATCATGTACATAAGTCACTGCTTGTTGATTTTTTGTTTGTATGTATTTATTCTTGCTATTTTTTCTACTTGTATGTATTTGTTGTTGTCAATTTTATGCTTGTATATATCACCCTTATTTCAATTTGGAGCCTTTTTGTTGTTTGATTTCAATTTTGAGTGGAAGCACCTTTTGAATTTTTGCTCGATTTTGGTCTTTTTCATTTTTATGCCCTAGGCTGTCCACTTCTTCTTAATTTTTGATTTGTCTGGTGGTAATGGGAAGGGTATTGTTCTTGTTATTGTATGGCTATTTGAAAAGAGTGCACTCCTAGGATCCCTTTTATCATGCTTGTCTTATGGGAAACGTTGACTTAATATCATCTTAAATAAGAGTAAACATGTTTGTTGTTTAATCAAAGTCAGTGGGGAAGGTATAAGGGGAAAGCATATCATTCTTTGGTGAAGTTGAAACCATGATGGCATAATGGCTTACATAGCTATGTGATTGAAATTGCACTTTACCTGACCACTTACAATCTGATTTTTCCAAGAAAAGTTTGTTTTTCCTACAAAGTTCCATCACTTGTGAGCACTGAGATATTTCAACACCTACTACCAAATTTTTTTCATATTTCTTTACTCCCTTGATTGACTGGTTTGCTTGCCAGTTTTTATCTAGTGGGTCGTTGATTTCAAAAGATCCATGTTTTCATGTTTAAGTGTTGATAATTGAAGGCATGGATGAGACTTTGTGCTGAGCCAAGGTTAACCTTAAGCCTTGATTCTCACAGTTAATCCATAATCCAGGTGAGGGACTCGTGTCACTTGGGCCACATTGGTCAACAAAACCCGGGTCATTATTCCCTTTCTTCTATCCTTTGTGAATCTCAATATAAATTCTATTGTATATCTCTACTACACAACTTTCATTCTTCGTTTATCCCTAATGTGAAAAATGGGCCTTATACTACAGTTGAATCTCCCCCCCCACCCACCTCGGTCACTTTGGAATTATAAATTTCCACCGATTATTGTCGCTTGTAACGCGGGTGATCCCATTGTTCTACATGATTTGGAAAGAATTTCCCCTTTGGTGCCAATAATGTTGACCCAAAAATCGGCTTTGTGCTCAACATGGTGTTTAACACCTTCATTCCTCCACAAGTTAGCCTAAGGGTTGCTCCTAGCAGCCCTTTGTGATATGGTTCCAGTCGAAGACAATGGTAGGGGTCATAGTTACTATGGCCTATGCCCTTGAAAGAGTATCACTTGGATTCCTTCAGAGGGTTTTTATCTAAGTATGTGAAGACTTATTAAGCACTAGAGAGTATTAGGTAACAATGTCAAGTCAGTTCAGGGTTGTTGCATTCAATTGGGTTAGTGCTTCCAGGATCAATTAAGGGATAGTAAGGTCAAATGGATATCAAATTCACGGTTTTACCTACCCTACTATCTCCTGTTGGGAAACAATATAACAACCACAATCATCACTATGCCCACCAACATCTTAAATGGTACCCAAACGCGGCCATCCCGACCTTGCTCAACTTGTTATGGGACCATGCTATTTTCCCTCAGGGGAGGCCTTCCCGAGGTAATTTTTGAGTTCTTAAACCCTCCCACATCGTAATTCCTCATATCAAGACTGCTCACTAGGCGGGTCTCGTGGGGACATGGTCCTTTCGCAAAGTATAAAATGAAGTCTGGTCACATTTTGAGAAATACAATGCTTCCATATTGTATTTATCAGGACTATCTTTCCAACGATCTATAATGAGCCTGATTCTGAGTCCGTATGACCCCCATACGAAGGGCGCAAAGTTCGCGTCACCCGAATGGCCAAAACCAACAACTGTGACTTCCTGGTATGATTCTATTCATATTGTTGTTTTAAAAAGAAAATAAAACCTAAGGATAGTGTAGGGAAGTGTGAGGCCTTTCCAACAGTATATCTTGTACTTGGTTTCGACCCCAGGTTGGTGTGAACAAGCCTTCGCAAGTTCATGACCACTTTTGGATACCATATTGGTTGCAATGGTTCAGGGTTACAAAATTGTTGTTAAGGGGTTTTTAATCAGGGATTAAAAAAATCCACGCTGTAGTGGACTCAGACACCTTTCCAACGACTTCTAATTTTCCTAATTCTGACCTCAGATGGATCAGTTAGAGCTGTCACAAGTTTGTCAACTATTTCAGGCAAAGGGGACCAACTAGCTTGCATAGCGGGGTTTCATGACAAATAAAACAATCATTAATGGACCCAACACACAAATCTATGGCCATCTCATCGAAGTACTCGACGATACCTTTTCAACGGTACTTCATTCCCCTGGATTGGATATCATATAGTGATGTGGTTTTTTTCGTAAGATTGGGGGTCATGTGGGCCCACCAGCAAGTCAGGGCTTTTAAGCGGTAACTTTTCCGAGCCAAAATTGAGGGGTGAGGTGGCATCATTTCAGATATATGACCACATATTATCGACAGTCTTGTTGAGACCTTTCCAATGACGTGCTCATCGAGACCTTTCCAATGACGTGCTCGACACCTAATTCTGACCCCGTCTCATCTGGCAATATTTTCTGGCTAAGTCAACAAGGTCATGGTCAAAAGTCAAAAGTCAACCTTTGACTTTGCATCAATGTCGAGAAAATAATAAAAAATTAGAAAATGGGGGAAAAGCAAGGAAGTGACAAGCAACCTCCCTCATGCAAAAATTAGAAATATTTTTTTTTTGAAAAATTAAAAAATACAAAACCCTCATTCTCCCCTCTCTCAAGTCATTTTGGCATTTTGACCAAGGGGAGAGGTGGCTTTGCAACTGAGGTCTTCAATGGCATAGGAGGGGTTCCAGACAGTTGGTACAAGTCTTCAATGGTAGTAAGCAAAAAGAAAGTACCGTTATTAGAGAGAAAAGTACAGGTAACCTCCTATCAATGCCACTTATGACAAAATTTTGTTGGGTTATTCAAACGAATGGTGGATTTTTGCACTAGAAAAGGTCAATTTTTCCATTAAAATTATGATTTTAGAGCTGGTATATGTGTCTGCATAGTTGTTAGTTCAGATATATGGTGGCTGGAATTATTTTTGTTTATTGTTCCTCTGCAAAGATTCAAAGGGGAGGGGATGCAAACCCCTCTTAGGAACCAGGCCCCTTTAAAGAATTAAATTTTCTGGGTTGAATGGCCATTTACATGCCTATAGTTTCTAATTTGTAGGACCTGGGCTTTGAACCCCCAACCCCCTCTGTTTTTCCCCGCTAAAAAGCCTAGAAACTGGCTAAAAATAAAAAAAGAGGAGGGGAGGGGGGTTGAACCCAATACCTCCCACTCCCAAACTATGGGAAAAAAACCCATTTCTATAAAAAATTAAAAAAAAAAATCAAATTTTGAAATTTTTGGTGGCTGACAACTCATCATCCTCTAGGGCGCCACCACCTACAACTCCATTCCTCCTCCTCTCCATGGCCTCCCAACACCCCTCCACTTCTATGAACCAACATCCACCATACCTTCACTCCTCCCTTATCCTCCTCTGCACGAGATCCCTCCACCTCACAACCCCGCTCACACACCCATTTCTCCATTCCCTCCTCGTCTCCTCCTCTCCACTCCACGTTCATGCAATCCCCCTCTCCCAATCTCTCTGTTTCCTCCTCCACCGTGTATAGCAACCCCCGCGGGCTTACCTCCATGCTCAACACATCACCTCCCTCCATTCCCCCGTACAATTCCACCACTCAACCTCCCCTCTTTGTACGCCCCTCTTCCATGCTTCCACCCATGCGTCGGCCTCTCCACCCTTCTCCATCCCCATAACCCTCGACTCCTCAACACTCGCGCACAACAACCATATCCCACCACCATCACGTAGTCCACCTATAGGTCGACGTATGATTTGTTGGGAGGGGGTTTCAGGTTGGTCGTATGGGCGACCAGGGATGCCGGGGGGAGGGGTTAGTTTAATTTTAATTTTAAACATGTAGTTTATATAAAATTTGGGTTTTATTTTAATTTTATTTTATATTTTATTTTTATTACATAATTTTAATTTAATTATTTCATATATATAAATATCTAATATAAATTAAATTTATATAAATAAAATTGGAAAAGAAAATTTAAAAAAGGGTTTTTAAAACTATATGTTAAAAATTTTAATTTCCACCACAGGGTCACTAAGAGAAATTAATACCATAACTTCGCCATCCAGAGGCGGAATTTCGCCCGTAAATAGTCAAAATGACCAGGGAGAAGTCAAGAATGCAGCCATGAAATTCGACTCAAAATTTCAGTGGTACATCCTGGAGTGACAGGGGCTCGTAATTGACCCAAAAACACGTGTCGGAAGGAGGCCTAATTGGGGGCCTTCGAGGCCAAATTGGGCCAAATGAGGAAAACCCATTTCAGGTACATGTATGCAGGCCTGTAGCAGCCTTTCAATTCTAGTTTCCAGCACATAATTTTTCCTCAATTTCAATTTTTCCCTGATCAGTGTCTCGACCAGCTCCTTTCTGCGTACCTTTCTAGGGCCATATCTTCCTCACCCGAAGTCGTATTTGCGCCAAAGGAAAGGAAGAGAAAAGGTAGCGAGTAGAGATACAACATAGAAACATCAAATCTCAATTTTTTGGTTGTTTGGTAAATATGAAAATCCTTCCAAGGTTCAAGCCTAGGGGATCCCTTCGCCGAAACAAGCCCAAATCTAAGCCATGTTTCTGTCAGCTCACAGGGAAAATTCTAGGCAGGAAAGGGGGGGTATAATCAGTTCTGAAAAGGGCCTGAACATAGTACATTTCCTTACATACAACGACCAATTCCAAAGGCCCCTTGCACTCCTAAGAAGCTCTTCAATTTCCCCACACCTTGGGGCTTCATCCTGGTGAATCCAACAACCATGGATGGTCAGGAACTATCCTATTTCACTTCATCTACAACTGCAAAACATGGCAGCAATCAAATATTCTTTGGGATGGCACAAATACCAAGGCAAATGATGATGTGGCATACTATTTTTTGTCATTTTATGAAAATGACCTTTTTGTAATGGCCAGGGAATATTCATCAGGAGCCTCTCGGAAGTTGTTTAGTTACTATAAATTGAGTGGTTTTTCCCTAGTACCACACGGTCAAGGAGTTGAAAATCTCAACTTGGTTGGGATACTACACTGCTTGGGTAAGCTCATCTAAACTCCCCACGTCGGGGTCTTGGGCCTCTTCCTTTTCAAGGGTATCCTTCCTCCATCTGTTAAGCCCTAATATTGGCTCATTACCCCTTAATTGGGGCATATTACATTAGTAATTTTATTTTATTTATGTCGGCTTTATTCCATTAGTTGTAATTATACCTCCTAGTCTCCTATATATACCAAGGAGACATTTTCATTTGGAATCATCTTGTACTTGAAAATTTATGTGGGGTAAAAGGAGGATTCCCCCTCGAAGAGGCTTATTATCTGAAATTATCTATTTTCCAAGGCCTTGAGTACTTATTCTGAGGTTTTTCTATGCTATATTGATATTTGGTTCTTAACATATGGTATCAGAGCTCAAGGTCTTGGGTTTTCGCTGCTACATCTGAGACACCTTGGAATTTTCGCTATAACTTATTTTATAAAACTTTTCAGAAAGAACGACTTGGAGGATATTTAGTAGACAGATCAAGGTATACTGGGTTAAAATTTCAGCTCCTGAGGCCTTATACTTTTGGAGATATATCCTGTGAAAGATAGGGTTATGGAATCATTCTGAACTAAGTCATTGCGGAATTTTCGCTATAATTTTTTTTCTGTAATGTTTCAGATCCTGAAATTCCGACGCTATTCACAGAAATTAGTAAGGTATCTGTGGTAAAAATTTTAGCTTCTAGGTCATCTTACATTTGTAGATACACCCTGTGGAAGATAGGGTATCTGACTAGTCTCAAGAATGTGTTCCAGGTAAAACAATCATAACTTCTTCCTAGAGTATCCAAATTGAGTGAGACTGGTTTCATTGGATAGTGGACAATCTTTAGTATTTCTGGTACGAGTTTCATAATTTTATATCAAACATTTTGTGCGTGGTACGCTATACAAGTGATATCTCCTGGAAAGGACAAAAATCAAAAAGTTGTGGGGAAGTTACCATAAATTCCACTTGGCACATCCAATTTTGATCAGACCTGTGGCATTGCAGAGAAGAAATATCAGAGAACTACATAAAAGAAAGTTTCATACCTAGAAGGGCTGAAACTTGGGAGATACAACAAAAGAAAGATTGTCTAGCAGAACCACCTCAAAATAAAGGTTCAAAATTGATACTTGGCCAACATGCCACCCAAAAAAGGAACTTCTACACCAAATAAGCCTCCAGACAATCCTACTTGGACTCTTGATGAAGTTGAAGAAATGCGTAGGGACATAAATGATTTACAAAAGAAGATATTAACAAAAGATGAACTACAAGAGATGGAATCTAAATTGGAGGCAAAGATGGATGGTTTAAAAGAGGAGATCATGGAAGTATTGAAAAAATTTGTAACAGAGAGGACAGCTGAAAGTGAAAATGCATCCCATGAAATTCATGATGAGGACACAAGGAAGGTGAATCAATAATGGAGAAACTCCAACTTTGGGTTGAATACCAACCACATTCCTAAGATCGATATGAGGAAGTTTGATGGCAAGGACCCAATCACATGGATACTTCAGATGGAACAATTATTTGATCTACATAATGTACCACATACACAAAAGGTACGAATTGCTTCTTTATATTTAGAACCCAATCAATTTGTATGGTATTGATGGCTTTGTTCTCACAAATCACTCGTCACTTGGACAATTTTCACAGAAGAAATGATAGCACACTATGAGGATACAAGGATCAATACCTTCTTTAGCCAATTGATAAATCTCAAGCAAAAGGGTTCAGTTACTGAACACATTGAGAACTTCCAAAGATTGAATATAAAGGTAACAGACATTCCAGATGAGCACTTGGTTGATGTATTCATAGGAACTTTAAAGGATAACATTCAACATGAGGTTCGCCTTTCGGAACCCAAATCATTGGAGAATGCATTTAAGGTGGCAAGAAATGTTGAAAGTAAAAATATGGCTATGGCTACTAGAAGGACCAATCCT
>ML826481.1:31844-42234 GCA_009831015.1 Picea engelmannii
CTGGACATTTTTGGACATAATTATTTTCTTGTTTGGGTACTCAATTGGCTCATAGCTCATCCTATCATCCTCAATTTGATGGACAAACCGAGATAGTGAACACATTTATGGAAGGATACCTTTGTTGCTTTGTATCTGATAAACAAACACAATGGTTCAAATGGTTACCCTTGGCAGAATGGGGGTATAACACTTGCTTTCATACTGCAACAAAAATGACACCATTTATGGCACTCTATGGATACCACCCTCCTTCCATCACTTCTTCTCTAAAAGAAAAATCTAAGGTTCAAGCAGTGGAAGATCACATCGAGCATCAACAACAAGTTCTTAAAATCTTAAAGGACAACCTGACCATGGCACAGAATCGTATGAAACAACAAGCAAATCAACATTGTAGTGAAAGAAGTTTTGAAGTAGGGGATTGGGTGTTTTTAAGACTACAACCATACAAACAGATGTCCCTCAAGCAAGCCAAGAAGGATAATAAATTATCACCAAAGTACTATGGCCCTTATAAGGTGTTTCAAAATATTGGTACTATGGCATACAAATTGGAGTTGCCTGCATCTTCACTAGTTCACCCAGTTTTCCATCTTTCATTCTTAAAGAAGGTTATAGGCGATAAGATCCCAGTTCAAACTATATTACCATAACTTGACGAGGAAGGAAAAATCATATTGGAGCCTAAAGCCATCACTGACACAAGAATTCACCAGCTGAGGAATAGATCCATTTCAGAGTATCTCATTAAATGGAGGAAACTACTGGCTAAAGATTCCACTTGGGAAGATGAGTCTTTTATACAAAATCATCTAGAGTTACTCAATCATTGTGGAAAACCCTTGTCTCAAGGGGAGGGGCATGTTAAGCCCTAATATTGGCTCATTACCCCTTAATTGGAGCATATTAAATTAGTAATGTTATTTTATTTATGTCGTCTTTATTCCATTAGTTGTAATTATACCTCCTAGTCTCCTATATATACCAAGGAGACATTTTCATTTGGAATCATATTGTACTTGAACATTTATGTGGGGTAAAAGGAGGTTGCCCCCTCAAAGAGGCTTATTATCTGAAATTATCTATTTTTCAAGGCGTTGAGTACTTATTCTGAGGTTTTTCTATGCTATATTGATATTTGGTTCTTAACACCATCCAGGCGGATTTAAGATCCTGAAAGCATGAGTGATGAGAAGCGGCTAATCCTTGCTTATCTGCATTGCATGGGGCACTCTTAGACCTAACCACCGTGGTCCACTAAGACTACTTTCCTTATACTGGTTGGCACAGATCCAGGATAATAGGTGTTTTCTTGATCGGGATAACCTTTACAAAGGTTTGGTGGCCAATGCATGTGTTAATAAACTGAAAATTCACAAATAAAATACATTTTAAAGTCAAACATTTTTTCAGTCCACCCTTCATCCATGAACATAAATTGCAGTTTTAAATACTCTCTTAAACATAGCCGTAACAATTTGTAAAAAGGTTGTCCATCTTCATTTACAACCCCCCCTTTTGATTTGACAATTTTTCGGGATCACTTCCTGGGTCACCCCGGTGAGAAACAAGCCATTCTAGGTTTGTTGCCCCGCCTTAAAAGATTTGAACAACTTGTTATTCACAATTTACAGCCATCTGAAAGGACTTGGATGTAGCTTTTAAACTCACTTTTCACCCTTATTTTTCACTTTTTTCATTTGAGGCATCCATTGGTCTATTGTCTAGGACCTTGGTTTACCCCGGGAACCCATTCTGGGACATTTTCCAAGGATTTAAGGGAGAGAACAACTCATTGTTCGCATTGTTTAATTTGTTTTCCTAAAACTCAATGAACTTATTTTCATCTGATTGTCCATAATTTTCACCCCTTAGGCCATTTTGGCCATCCAGGAAGCTAAGGGAGGACAACAATCAGGGTGGGTGGTCCTAAGAAAGACTTCTCATAAGTATTTCACCTCTCATTTTTCCCCTTCTTAACCACCTTAGGCGAAGGACCATCTGAGGTGCGGATAGTCTCTGCCTCGTGTTGAGCTATCAAGGAGGTTGTAACTAGCTTCACAGCCGGACAGGTTAGATCTGTCCCAATGGACGAATTTTTCTTATAACATGGAGTGATTTGGCAACATGGATTTGTTGGTAGCTCCATTGGAAGATCATGCAATAATCTCAGGCTTGGACTTCCTCAGACTTGCCAAAGAAACTACACTCATTCACGAAAGTCGCTTAGTATTCTTGGATGAGGCCAGAACACTAAGCACATCCTTAACGATGAAGATGAAGCTTGGAGGATGCCTATGATTTATGTGATCAGGTTGGTAGAAGGATTCGGTGGAATCATAGACAACCCTTGCAACATGACACAACAACATGAACTCATCCACACCACAACATCTTTGAGTAATTTGGGGCAAGTAGAACAACAATTGATGGTGACAAAAACTTCAATGAAGACAACCATGGGGAAGGTTGGTCGATTGAGGAACCCTCATAACCATGAACGTGAGTGTAAGAGACAGTTGGACCTCTTCCCTTCCCATGGAGCAGTGGGAACATCACCAAGTGAATAGTTATCAACAACAAGTTATGGACATTGTGGAGGATCATGTAGCATACTTACCCTCTGAAAAAACCTCAAGAGATGAGTCAAGACAATGCATGGAGGCACTTACTCAACCAGAGTAGGAGACAGATGTGGAAGAGGTAGGATTTTAAGATCGACACCCAACAATGATTGTGAACTTTTGTAGGAAGGGAGATAGATCTAGGCAGATAGAACAACCAGTAAATTAGAAAAGAGACAGAAGTAGATAGATCTAGGGATCCTTCCCCCAACAAGATCTCACCATGTGGGACTTCAAATATCCCTGCTATTTTGGAAGAAGAGAGTCAGGAGGAATCCGAGGATGAATCAGAAATCAAAGCCTCTCAGAGTAGAAAGGTGAAAACTGTGGGCAGGTGAACCAATCGAAAGAAAAGGGAAAAAGAGGCCAACAAAGATAAAGAGCTTGGATTACAAGAAAACTTGGAAGAAGTATACTGATCTGGATTTAGGAGTGGAACAAAATGATTACAGACTGAATAAAAGAAACACAAAGATATGAAGAATAACACTGATATCAAGTGAACGATATCTTCTATTAAATAAATGAAATAGGATGAAACTGTAAAATTGTAGAACTGAAACACTTGCTCGAATGGTGGTAGTTATCTCTAAGAGGATATGTGGCTGCTACGCGCATTAGTATGAGAAGAATGATTACAATGAGGCTCTAGAGGCCTTTTTGATATTACTCGTGAATTCCAAAACCCTAGACATCTAGAAACCTAACCTGTTGAATATGTTGTAGAGTGCTCAAAACCTGTTGAATATGCCGCATGTGCTCCTCCCAAGTTCTGTTGAAGATGAGGATGTCATCCAAATATACCACCTCAAAGGAATTGGTGAAGGGTCACAATACATCATCCATCAACCTAATGAAAGTGGTTGGTGCATTTTTTAAGTCAAAGGGCATGACCAGCCATTCCAAGAGACCTTCTTTAGATTTGAAGGTTGTTTTCCATACATCAATTGGTTCCATGGGAACCTGGTGGTAGCCATACTTTAGGTCAATCTTGTTGAATAACTTTTCCCCCTTAAGTTGGTCAAGAAGGTCATCAATCCTGGGAATTGGGTACCGGTTCCTGACTGTGATTTTGTTTAAGGCTCTGTAATCAATGCAGAGTTGCCAAGCCCCGTCCTTCTTATGCACCAGTACAATTGGGCTTCCGCAAGGGGAGGAGTTGGGTATGATGTGCCCTTTTTGAAGATAGACTGGTCCATTAGGTAGAGGTGCACTGAGGGTCAGATCAATTGGATTCTTGACTTGGTAGTGCATCGGTACCCTGGTGGGTGAGGAGAAGATGTATCTGTATTCTTCCACGATCCTGTCCACTTGCTTCTACTGCAAAGAGAGGCCACAAATGTGGCGACGACCTTCTACTTACTATGAGCACAAATTACAAGGAAGACGAAATTCCCGGTCTGTGAAATGACCTTACTGCATTGCTTAGCAGAGATTAAGGAAATAGCGGTAGGCGACGCTGCCTCTGGTATCTTGTACAATTGTCTACCCAAAGTAATAAGAACACAGCGGGGTCTAGACTCATACACAACATGACGCTTCTACAAATATGGTTGTCCTAAAAGAACATCATAAACTTCAAGGGGAGAAATATCGCACAATACCTCATCTTTGAAAGGCTTGATGTCATAGGGTAGACGACACTGTTGGTTGACACAAAGATCTCTTCCTTTGCGAAGCCAGCCGACGGTGTAGGGTTGCGGGTGAGGTGTCATTAGAAGGTCCACCCGCTTGATGATCTCTACTAAAATCAGGTTCTTATGACTACCGCTATCGACAATGAAATGAAGCAGAGCCCCCTTTACCCACATCTGTGAGTGAAAGAGGCGTTCCCCTTCCTCTGGTTCTTTTGATTCGCTTGGCCGGATTTTGGTGAGAGCGACAGTGGAACTGGGTTCAAAATCAATAATCTGCTTCCCTCCTTTGGGATTTGACTTAGAATCAAAATCGGCCTTTAACTCGGAAGCCTTCAGCTCGGCCACGAGTGACTTCTTGGAGTGACATTCTTCAGTGTTGTGCCAAGGTATTTTATGGTACTCACACCATTTTCTCGTTTCCTTCTTCGTCTTCTCATTGCCCTTCTTGTGTTGCGGCTTGCACTGGTTTTCCTGAAAGAGGCCATCGTGGTCTGATCCCCTTCTGTGTGGGTTGGGACTGCCTTTTCCCTTCTTCGGCTACGAGGAGTTTGCAGATCCAAATTCTCGCCTCTTCTGCTTATATTTATGCTCGATGTTCACATCGTATCTATAAGTCGTGCCCAATGAGGCGATGTCTAGAAACTCCATTTATGTTTGAATGTATTTGTGAAAACAACCACAGTATTTGATCACCAGATGATGCTCAAAGTCTTTGATACCCAATTTGGTGCGTAGGGTATGGAAAATATTGGTGAAATCTGGTACTGTCTGGTGCATTTCTTGACGCAAGGTGCTCCATCTGGTATATTGGTCTTCGTAGCTTCCAATAGGGTAGTACTCTTCTTTAATGGCGTCTTAGATGGAATCCCATGTAGGGGCCACCACAAATATTACAGATTCCTCTACATCCCTTTGCTCAAAGTAAGTATCCCACCAGTCCTTAACTTGGGGGACGACCTTGAGGAGTGCAAAAGTAATATTTTCCCTATCGAAAAAATTGTGGACCGAAAAATACCCTTCGAGAAGATTCAACCATTTATCTACAAAATCTGCATCTATCAGTCCTTCAAATAATGGAATATCAAAATTTACCTATATCTTTAAAGGGGTTGCATGGCCGTTTGATGAAGATGCTTCTCCTATGGGCAATCGTCGAAGGATCTGCGCAAAGTTGTCCATAATTTCGTTCCTTTGTCACGCGAGGGCTTCCTTGAGCAACATTTTAATAGGATCTCCTACCCCATCATCTTTCTTTTTGTCCCCCATGGGTTGTTGTCAGGCTCAGCGCGACCGATCTTGCAACAGATCAATTGGTTCGAGTCCCAACTTCTTGTACCCAGATCTTGTCGGGGACATGAACAAAGAAAAATAAATGAAGAGCAGACCGCTCTGATACCACTGATCCATATCTAGGAGTAGAACGAACTGATTAAAGACTAAATACAATAAACACAGACATATGAAGAATAACATAGATATCCAATGAACAATATCTTCTATTAAATAAATGAAATAGGCTAAAATTGGAAAACTGCAGAACTGAAACACATGCTCGAATGGTGGTAGCTATATCTGAGAGGAGATGTGGCTGCTACACGCATCCTTCTGAGAAAAATGATTACAATGAGGCTCTAGAGGCCTTCTTGATATTACTCATGAATTCCAAAACCCTAGACATCCAAAAACCTAACCCTAGAAGGTGAAACTCCAAAAGTCATGTGGGCCCCTATGGGTAAGTTGGTATCTCAAATTTTCGGGGTTGTAAATTTTGCATACAACCTCTGTTTTAGGCGTGTTATTTCCCATTTGAAAGCTCTGTTAGAGAGTTACACATTACCATCAAACTCTGACTCCGTCTACAATTTGACTGTGGCGAGCCAAAAAAACAATATTTAGGGCCCTAAAACGACCCTGGAAGTACAACAAGATGTGCTGACATGAAAACTTACAAAATAATCCATTTGGATTAGGCGAGAGGCCACCAGTATCCACCTGGAGGATGTGTAGGGCTTCAGATAGCCCCAAAAGTGTAGAACTCACAATTACAAAGAAGTACAAAAGAACGTGTTGAACAAAAATGGACAAGAGGAGCCAGTTATAATAGTTGGGTGGCCACCAATATCCACCTGGATCATATACAAAAAGGATGGGAAAGGTGGAAAGACTCTTCCCACAAAGGGTCATAACTCATCTCAACCCTCTAAAGGGGGAGCACCAAAATCTGGCAATAAGGAATGAAGATAGTCTCCAAGTATTGAAGGGGTCTGGAGTTAAAATCTAAGGAGGAAGCAATGGGAAAACTGATAAGAACATAAAACCCCCAAATTCTTCTAATCCAGGAGACCAAAATGAAAGGGCTTGAAGCCCTTCATTATCTACAACATTTATGGCAAACAAGCATTAGAGCAACAATAAACGCAAGAGGAGCATCAAGAGGCATATGTACCTTATGGAATGCAACGCTTTATCACGAAGAAAGAAGAATCGAGGCATCACACTGGCTAATGGTCAAGCTAAAGCATCTCCCTTCAGGTAAGTTATATCCTAGTACTAATTTTTACATGCCCAATAATTACTGGGAGAAAATAGAATGTTGGGGTTCACAGATGGGTATCAAGGATTTTGAGATCTATCAAAATTGCATAATTGCTAGAGATTTCAATACCACTATTCATGTTCAAGAAAAAAGAGGGGGATCCATAGTTAGAGACCCCTCTAGGGAAAGAATGGAAGACATGGTCTCAAGTTTGGACCTTTTTTATGTCTATCTCAATAAAGGAAAATATACATGGAGTAATTAGCATTCTTGGAAGGGGCATATTGCAACTAAGTTGGATCGCTTCCTCATCCACAGTCCTTTTCTGTCCCTTCTAGTTAAAATCTCTTCTCATATTGTTCTTTGGGGAATCTCATATCATCGTCCAATCTCTTTGGTTTTTTCAAAAGACGAAAATTTGGGCCCCATCCCTTTTCTCTTTAATCCACTATGGTTGGAAAATCCTGATCTCTCCCCCTTGATCTCTAGATCTTCGAGCCAATGGGTGGTTGGATCCCCTGTCTTTATTTGGGAACAAAAACTAAAAAAGTCTAAAGACGTTATCAAATAGTGGATTAAGAACTCTCTCTCCTCTCCAAGATACGAAGTAGAGAGGTCCAAAAAACAATTGGAAGATCTTCAGAAAGATATGGACAGTTTGGAAATAAATGAAAACTTATTTTTTTAAGAAAAGGAAGCCTATAAGAAATATATGAAAAATCTCAAGGAGGAAGAAACAATTTGGAGATTGAAATCTAGATCTTTGTGGTTGAAAGCAGGCGACAAAAATACTTCCTTCTTTCACAAGAAGACCAAAGCAAGGCAATAGAGGAACATAGTTGAATAAATAAAAACCCAGCCAGGGGAGATTATTTCCTCCTTCGAAGAAATAAAGAAGGCAACCTCTACACACTTTGAGTCCCTGTATGCATAAGACAGGGAATTTGATCAAGTAAAATTTGATCAATTCATCTCCCATATCCTCTCACTAGTTTATGAGGAGGAAAATGACGAATTCACTAAGCAAATAACTGAAGAAGAGATATATGAAACTATAAATAGTTTGATTCAGACAAAGCCTCTGGGCCGAATGGTTTCACACTGCACTTCTATATCAGATATTGGTCAATCATAAAATTTGATTTCATCATAATGGTCCTCTATGTTCAAAAATCCTCCAGGATGGGTGGTGCCACAAACTCATATTTTTAGCCATGATTCTCAAGGAGAAAAATGCTACTTCTTTTGACAGATTCCGTCCTATTTCACTTCACAATGTCTCTTATAAAATCTTAGCTAAATTTATTACAAATACATTAAAGTCAATACTTCCATCTCTTATTCTTCCAAGTCAAGGGGGTTTTGTTGAAAAAAGACAAATCTGGGACAATAAAATCCTGGTCCAAGAGGCGATTCACTCTAGCTGTGGAAAGGGGGAAAAATGTATGATCATCAAAATAGACATGGCTAATGCTTTTGAGAGAGTTAAACACAGTTTCCTCATTGCAGTCTTAAAAAAAATGGTTTTAATCAGTCCTTTATATATTGGATTGGAGAATGTATTAATAATCCTTTGATAACCTTCTTTATCAATGACCGACCAACTCCCTTCTTTAAAGCCTCTATAGGCCTAAGGCATCAATGCTCACTCTCTCCTTTGTTGTATGTTCTTATGGTAGAAGCCCTTAACAAAAGACTAGATTTTGAAGGTAGATCTGGAACTATTCTTGGCTTGAAGATCACTCGAGGTGTCCAGAGAATTACCCACTCCCAGTTTGCTGATGACACCTTGTTGATAGGAGGGGCCTCTAAAATAATGGCCATCCGTTTTAAATATTTTCTAGATCAATATGATGCGGTATCAGGAGGAGTTATCAATAAAAACAAGTCCCAAATCTATGCATGGAATATAAGAGCCAGTTCATTAATGAGGATAGCCAATATTCTCCAATTCCCATTTTCAGTAGAATGGAAATATTTCAAATGTCTAGGAATTCCTATTAGTTTGAATTCGCTTCCAGGGGAGGCGTAGCAAATTATTCTACAAAAAATAAAAGACTAGTTTGAAAAATGGTGAGCAACTTGGTTCTTTCCTCCTTTCTAATTTTCTAATTCTTAGCTCTATTAGTTCTAGTGGGTATAAAAAAATTCCATGGCAAAGATTATTCGCAAATTATTATGGCAAGGAGGTAAAGATAATGAGAAAAAATATCACATGGAAAACTGGAACATAGTATGTGCACCCAGAGAGAATGGAGGGCTCGAAGTTCGCGACCTGGAAAGGGTAAATATAGCATTAGGGGACAAACTTCTACAGATACTGATCATGGGAAGTAAAGACTAGTGGAATCAAGAAATATGTCGTAAGTATCTATCAAGAAACCGAAGAACATGTCTGTACTCAGTTCCAGATAATAAAGTTGGCTCTCCTATTCGAAAACTGTTAAAATCCTCCCTTCCTTTATTTCGTGGTTCCCTACCATGGATCCTTGGGAATGGAAAACATATGAATTTATGGGAGGATTGCTTCTCAGATGCAGGGATCCTCAAAGAAATTCCATCCTTGGCATCTATTTGGGTGTGGCTTTCAAGTCAAGGGAAATTAACTTTATTCGACATTTCAGTCTGGCATAGTAATGTGCTATGGAAAGGTTGGAACCTGGGGAATACTCCTCCCCATTTCTCTGGGGATGTTCAATCTTTTCTCCTCATTATCAATGTATAGGCCCCAATACATTTGCAATAAAGGGATGGTAGGCGGTGAGGATCTTCTGGATATTCGGTCAAGGAAGGATACAAAAATTTAATTAGTAAACTTAGGCTCCCGGAAAAGTCCAACACATGGCAACTAATTTGACATAGTGATGGGCTCCCCAAGATCAACTTCTTCGGTTGGATTTTAGCTCATAACAAATTACTCACCGAGGATAACCTACTTTCCCAGGGCTTCTTAAGCCCCTTCAGATGTGAACTTTGTAAACAAGCCCGATAATCGACATCTCATCTCTTTCTTGAATGTGAATTCTCAAAACAAGTCTAGTAGGCGGTATATGTGGAACTAAAATTAAATATAGTCTAGCCTACTTCGTGCAAAGTATTGATTGGAAAATGGAGAAAAGTCTACAAGGGGTATTTTTTCAAGAAACCAATCTTCTATTGTATCTAGAAGACATCCAAAAAAGTTGTATGTTGGCAAATAAGGTTGGCCAGGAACAAAGTTATCTTCAAAAAATCCCTCCCTCCCCCCTCATCAGTTGCAACCCATGCTTTGGGTCAAATGGCGGAATTCCTAAATTCTAGAAGAATAAAAGCGGAGAAGGTGGATAATTTAGATAAAGAAGAATAATTATGGATGACTAAGTTAAATGTCAAAATTCTCATTTCCCCTAAAACTTCCCAAAGATCAAGCTGGTAGCTTCGAGTAACACCTCAGGAATTCAAACTGTGGCTTGTTGGTCACTATAATTGCTTAATTAATTTTAAACAACCAAGTGAAACATAAATTATCAACCCAGGGAAGTCTTTTGTTTCAAAGATAGCTGCGCACTATATATGCTCAATTCCAAAAGCACTTAGTGTTGTAGTAAAGA
>ML826481.1:52104-63378 GCA_009831015.1 Picea engelmannii
GTCTGAAATGTGTTGTGGACTGTTGATCTGCAGGATGATGAATGTCATCGCTGACAACATGTGCGGGAATTAGACACTACATGACAAAAGGTCTTTCCTGCTAATAAACTTAGGATAAAAATATGCACTAGGTAATGCTAAGCTTGTTTTTTCCACTTTTACATTATAATTTTGCTTTACTTAAGGGTATTTTGAAATGCAAGCTCTACTTATGTTTTTTTTCCTTTTTCCTTTGGGAAATCATTTGCAGAATGAAATATGATTTACAACATGAAATCACTGAAGGAAGAAATTTCAATCACCATCTGATCCTATGAAATATAGGACTCTAACAAGCCTGAGACATCTCCTGGTTCTATTTGTTCATTGTAAGTTTTAATGCAACATACCACAAGTAACATTAAATATTTGTATGGTATTTGTTATACAATTCGGTTTATGGAAACGAGTTTTGTTATGCAATTGAGTTTGAGTTTTTATTATGCGATAGAATTTTTATATTTATTAAATAAATATTTTAAATAATAATTTAATGAAAATAATATTTATTTATTATTTATTAATAAAAATAAAATAAAATATATATTTAGTTGAAGTTGTATAACAAATTATATTAAAGATAATAATTAAATATCTATTTGTTTAACATATATTTTCAAATTATCAATAATATCATTAAATATTATTGGACATATTTTTTTTAATTATTATATTATTGAGTTTTGTTTTAAATTCTTTTAAATATTTTAGACTCTCCTTAAATTTATTTAAATTTAATCCAATAATGAACTTAAATTTAATCCAATAATATCCATTAAAATTAATTAAAAATACTTAAAATTCTTTAAAATTTATTATTTTGTGAAATAGCCAAGCAACTTGAACATCCAACATAATTTAACAAAATTTGTATGAAGTTAAACTATAATGGTATACTAATCAAATTATATATATATATATATATATATATATATATATATATATATATATATATATATATATATATATATATATACTTCATGAGAAGTTATTTACAATATATGTTGGTTAGGTTTTAGTATTTATAATATATCTTGACAATTGTTTCAATATTTAAATTTGGCTTGTGAAAACTTTAATTTACACTTGTAACATTGTCAATAATCACTAATACTATACACTAGTTATTACAAGATTTAAATGTTTCATTTTCACTTTAAACTACATATAACTATTATATTAAAACAATGTTAAGAAACAAACAACTTTGTTGCTAATTTCATTTGTTACTTAAATTTAAAGAACATGTTACTCTCATCTTCTTTCCATATTATATATTATATCATTAATGACAATATACATTTCAAAAAATCTATGCTCAAACCAAGGCGCTTCTTTTCGTATATATCAAAAGTGTTTAATAATGAAAAATTATGATGTAAATTGAGAGATTTCATTGTGTACCAAGTTACAATACTTAGATCAATAGATTTACTAGCGACATTCCTTCTCAAATTGGAAGCATAGAAAGATTGGACATTGCAATGATGGAATTATCTCTCAGGGTCCATTCCTTTGGAGTTTTCTCGAATGACAAAACTGACATCCTTGGATATATCTCACAATATGCTAGTTGGAAATTTAAGTACTCACAATATGCTAGTTGGAAATTTAAGTACTCAAGACAAATTTTTTTAGAGAATTCCATGTAATATGGAAATGGAGGTTTTTGTACGTAAGGGACTGAGAATTGTTTTTAACAATTAGGGAATGAGTCCCTCGAAGGGAATTCTATAGTATTAATAAAAACAAAAACAAATGTCTTTTGTTGCATTTTGTTTAGTGGTATAGGAACGATGGGATATGTGTATTAATAAAAACAAAAAAAATGCCTCGGGAGGAGTTTGAGGATTCAAGAATCGGGTGGTCATTACACATGACACTATTCCAGAAACTCAATTTCTTTGTAGAAGATGTTGTCGATTCTTTGGTTGACAACAATATCATAGGAAAAGGTTGTTCAAGTGTTGTTTATAGGTCTGAAATGCTTATCATAGATGCTATCGTGGTGAAGAAGCTTTGGGTATGGAGTTGGTTTTATTAGTCCCTGTCGTAGGCATAGAGGGACTATAGCCTATAGCAATCGATAATTCGTTGACCTAGTATTAATTTGTTCGTTGACTACAAATATTTGCAGAATATTTAATGTTGGAACTAGGGAACAAAAAACATTTCATTAATGCTAATATTAGTTCAAATGTTTTTCTTAGCATTTTCTGCTAGTTAAATTTATCCGAATGTTTGATATGCCAACATATCCAAGGTTTGTCTATTTTTTATTATTATTAAGTACTTAACGTACATAAATCCTGCATCCTGCCAACTTGGACGGTTCTGACAACTTTAAATGTTTACCTACATGCCTTAGAGCCTTAAATGTTTACTTAACATGTATATCACATAACAGACTATACATGAAAAATAAAAATAAATTTGAATAATTAATTGAATAAAATTTAACAAAACATTATCACATATTAATAATGAATACTATATTTAATATTAATATTACACGATAGATATTATAAATTTAATTTATAGTTTATGAATGGAAGTAAATGGGTGGGTTGCAAGTTGCAATACATGTGGTATCCATGCATAATTTAGTATTCCCAAATTAGTTTTATTTGAAATTTATCAAAAAGTATTAATGTATGGTACATCAAGGAAGGTTCACGAGTTCACATTTCCCATTTTCCATTTTTCCATTGATATTCTATAAATTACTCAGTCTCATGTATATGACGGAATTGTTGGGTGCAAAATGTATATGACGGAAGTGTTGGGTGCAAAATGTATATCACGGAACATGCTGGACATGAAAAATGAAACATGCGAACCGTGACTCCGCCAACCCGCAACTCCGTAATTGTTGGGTTCAAAATGTATATGACAGAAGTGTTGGGTGCAAAAAATATATCACGGAACAACGAAACATGAAAAATGAAAAATGAAAATAAATTTCACCTTTATTATCATAAACAAAATTAAAATTCCAAAATTTCAAATTTACATTTAAAAACGTTAAAAATAATATTTTATAAAATTTAAATAATTGTTTATACTTGTTGGATGCAAAATGTATATGGCGGAAGTGTTGGGTGCAAAAAATATATCACAGAACAAGCTGAACATGAAAAATGAAAATAAATTTCACCTTTATTATCATAAACATAATTAAAATTCAAAATTTTCAAATTTATATTTAAAAATGTATAAATATATGACAGAATTGTTGGGTGCAAAATGTATATGATGGAAGTGTTGGGTGCAAAATTTATATCACGGAATATGTTGCACATGAAAAATGAAACATGTGAACTCGCTACTCCATAATTGTTGGGTGCAAAATGTATATGGCAGAAGTGTTTGGTGCAAAAAGTATATCACGGAACAAGCTGGACATGAAAAATTAAAAATTAAAAAAAAAAAATCAACTTTATTATTATAAACAAAATTAAAATTCCAAAATTCCAAATTTACATTTAAAAACGTATAAGTATATGACGGAATTGTTGGGTGCAAAATGTATATGACGAAAGTGTTGGGTGCAAAATGTATATCACGGAACATGTTGGACATGAAAAATGAAACATGTGAACCCGCCACTCCGTAATTGTTGGGTGCAAAATTATATGACAGAAGTGTTGGGTGCAAAAAATATATCATGAAACAAGCTAGACATGAAAAATGAAAAATTAAAATAAATTTCACATTTATTATCATAAACAAAATCAAGATTCCAAAATTCCAAATTTACATTTAAAAACCTTAAAAATAATATTGAATAAAATTTAAATAATTGTTTATACTATTCATTAAGTAAAAAGTGTTATAACATTATATAAATTACTATAAATCTTGGTACAATGTTATGATTTTCTATAAATTACTCAGTCTCATGTATATGAAGGAATTGTTGGGTGAAAAATGTGTATGGCGGAAGTGTTGGGTGCAAAATGTATATCACGTAACACTCTGGACATGAAAAATGAAAAATGTGAACCCGTGACTCCGTAATTGTTGGGTTACATGCGTTATGTATTAAATATTTCATGTACTATCAAACTTAGATACTAGGAACCTTCGTTGAAGTACGAGACATTAATAATTTTTTAGAAATTTCAAATAAAACTAATTCGGGAATACTAAATTCTACATGGATACCACATGTACTGCAACTTGCAACCCACGCATTTACTCTCGTTCCAACCTGGCAGGGACTGCGCTGCCATGTAACATTTGTTTTCTATAGAGTAAGTTCTTCTTGGTAAAAAAACATAAAATGTGTTCTCAAAAGTAAGGATACATCTATAGAATGATTGATATGGCACAAAGTCTAGACTAAAGACAAAAATTTTAAGGAGAGAGAAAAACCGAAGTTACCTCCGAATTACAAACACTCCAACCAACGACACCATAATAACCACACTTACACTACTCAATCTGTGTTTTTCCTTGCGGAAAATAACAATCCTCGTTATTGAATTGAATTAACAAATGCTCTTAAAATTTTACCAAATAAATTTAATGACAATAACACCTTGATATGTTGCTACACGGATGAGTTGAGGGCATAGGAGCTTGATCTATTGAGCTTGATGGACGAACGAAGCAACAACGAACAACAAATTCGGAAGATGGTCCCTGAAGTCCGTTGAGCAATAGTTGTTTGGTGGGTGATTAATTGGCGCATTGTGGTGTGAGATATTCGACACTGCCGTGGATCATGCATCGTCAACCTCAAAAATCCTCCAATTATCCATTTGTCATATTATCTGCATCCATCCACTGATAGAGTCATGCCATCTATGCCATGTTTATACCAGGACCATGTGCTTCAGAGCTATATCCATCTGCATCCATGCAACGATAGTCTTAATGACTTTGTAATAGGCTGAATATTGATTGCCCAAATGAAACTCTATAGTATTGTACTTTTCTCAATAGTAATCAACTTTGAGTACACAATGGAATATTTTTTTTGATTTTTTTAAATAAATTTATTTTTACAATTTGATGTAGAACCATTAAAAATTAGTCATATGTATATATTAAAAATAAAAACTTATATTAGTCATATGTATATATCAAAACCAAACTAATTCGACTTAAAAGTTTTGAACCAATTACAACCATAATGAAAGATTCAGTTTTCAATGTTATTAAATGATCAGAATTAAATTTGAAAAATATTCAGCTTCATATTTAAATTTGACAAAACTGTAGTAAACTTTATTATTTTTCAAAAAATTGCAAACTAAACTAATTTGAGTGGAACCCATTACAATATAACCTACCAATGAACTAGATCTTAGCGGGTAATGGGAGAATTTTCTGAGACAAATGTCCATGGTTTTATGGAGAGCATAAAGATCATGAGAGACGAGAAAAAAGAGAAAGAAGCAAAAGTAATTTAAATTGATCAAGCAAGCGCCAGGAGTAGAACCCAGGACGATGAGGTGAACCAGGCAAACCAAGATCCTTTCTTTCCATTTTCTTCTGATCTCTTGATCACCCCAGTCCTACCCTGGAGACTTTCTCTTGGCTGCGGGTCATCGTTCACCTAACAACCTTTGACACTAATCTTTTCCCTCTGCACTGGTTGGTACCAGTTTCATAGTTTAGTTTATAGAGGCACTCTGCGTTGAGATTGTCCCACGCCTTTTGTCTTCTTGTCCAGCTATTGATCAACTGAGTTTCTTATTCCTGATTGGCCCTGCCTCCAATGACTAGCAAATGATTTCCCAAACAATCTGTCGGCCCCCACTTTTGCTCTCCCCCCACTGACCCGCACTCACCGCTTTTCGCTGCCCTGTCATTTTCAAGTGGACCTGTTGTTATTAGCCGAGTTTTTTAACATGGACTCACTGTCAGACTTTCTGATGAAGCCTTCCGACGAACTCATCTGGAAACAGGCGGACCTATTTGATAAAGCGGACTCCCTTGAAACCAACAAGAAGTTTTTTCCCTCCAAGCCATCCTTTTCAAATATTCCTTCTACTCCCGCCATGTCCCCTGTAGCACTAGCTTCTCCCTCACTGACAGAAACAAGTGCACCGAACAACACTCCACCTGTCTCTGACAGGCCCCTCCCTGCCTCCAACTCCTCTCTACTTCACGCTCGCGATAACCGTCCTACCCTCCAGGACGCTCCCAAAGTCCCTACCTCTTTTTGCAGAGCTTCCCACAGCCGAAAGGAGTGGAAATCAAACAAAATATCTACGCGCTTGGTGCTCGGCGAGGGAGTGGGATTTGAGGACCTTTGCAAGATGTCCACCTGTGCACTGGTGGGTCGGGTTTCCTACAAAAGCTTGAGTACTCAACCTCTGGAGGACTGGATAAAGTTAAAGTGGTTACCTCTGTTAGGTTATTCACCGGAAGTCCTCTACCTCAAAAAAGGTTGGCTTTGTTTCCACTGCAAGTCACCTGAGGACGCTACTCTGCTACTTTCTTCATTATGGGCCTACGGCAGTAGCATCCTCATGCTCAAGCGCTGGAGACTGGCCTTTAATTCGGACACTGATTTCTTCCAACTCAGACATCTGTGGGTGCTTCTCCCGGGGCATCCACTTCACCTCTGGAATGAAGGAGCTTTTAGAGCTATAGGCAACTCCCTAGGCAAGTTCATAGCACTCGACACTCAGTCCCTAAACAGTCCTTTGAGGAAAACGGGCAGAGTTCTGGTGGAGATGGACATAACTGCAGGACTGCCGGAAACACTGGAGATCGAATGGAGAGGACGAAAACTTCTACAGAACCTGGACTATCTCGAGCTCCCTTTCCACTATAACCTTTGTCGTGAAACTGGCCATCTCCGCCGACCTTGCCCTGGTAAGTCTTTGACTAACTCTTTTGAAGATGTTGACCTTCACCTAAACCCTCCCGACTACATGGAATCCGACCCTTCCCTTGCCTACTTGGATTCGCCTCCCGATCCTCCCTCTCCTCCCTTACCTGGGCAAGCTGAATCTCTGATGCTTAAGCTGAACCAGCTCTGTCCTTCCCTCTTTCTTTCCCTTTCTGCTGTGGAGAAGGAAATCATAAATAGTTTCCATTGGCTCTCTTCCTCCTGTATTGCATTGTCCTCCTCCCCTGAAGTTGTGTTACCCCTTTCACCTGCCTTGTCTGCCCCCCCTTCTCATTGCCCTCTTTCGACTATTGTTGAAACTGCACAGCTCCTTGTCACTTCCCACTTCTCACCCCACCTTCCTTCTCTGCATCCGGCCATGCAACCAAGCCCTCCTCTTCTCTCTTTGGATTTGGAAGCCTCCCCAATGGTGCTTCTAGGTTATAGACAGTCTGAGGAGAATGATGAAATCATTTTGGCTGCACTGGACTCCTCGACACCTTCCATCTTTCTCCCGGACAACACCTCACAGTTACCAATTTATCGAGGTAAAGAACTCATTACTCCTGCTGCAGAGGTCGGCACCTCTACCTCACAACACATTGATACAGATATCAAAGCCTATGCTTGGTCGCGAGGCATTGGTACTGAACTCTCACCTCTTCAGACGCGAATCTCTAGAAAGAAGAAGGAGCTATTGAGCTCTCAGCAAACTGCTTCTGTCTTTCCCACTCAAGATGGTAAGGCCCTTAGAGCATTGAAGGCCTGGGCAAAAACTAAGTAATGATAGTGCTCTCCTTAAATATTCGAGGGATTGGAGGCACCCTCAAGGCTGCTTCCTTCCGAAGATTGCTGGAGCGATCGAAGCCCGATCTCATCTTTCTCCAAGAGACCCTCTCGGCTGATCAAAAAGCCAGAGATTTCGTGCATCAATTTCGCCCTTCTTGGGTTACTGCGGCAGTAAACTCCATAGGAAATTCTGGTGGCTTGTTGGTGGCATGGGATCCCAGTCTTTTTGCACTGAGACCCTTCCTGTCGAGTGGGGGCATTTTGTTGTTAGGTAGTTGCTTAGCTACAAAGCAGGAGAAGGCGTTACTTAATATCTACGGCCCCTGCTCGGACAGAACGTTGTTCTGGTCACATCTGGCAGATAGTGGTCTTCTCTCCTTACCAAATCTCATTATAGGCGGAGATCTAAACATCATTTTATCAGCAGACGAAAACTGGGGAGGTTCCTTCTTGCCGGGTCCTACTGAAGCCTTCTACAGAGAGCTCTTCGCCTCAAACAACTTGATTGATGTCCGACCGACCCGTCTGGTCCCTACATGGTGAAATTAGAGATCTGGTCCCGATGCTATAGCCAGAAGACTGGATCGTTTTCTTGTTGTTGATGGTTTCTTTTCATCTTCTGGTTTACCAACCTCGTGGGTGGAGTTCCCCTTCATTTCTGACCATGCTCCTATCATCCTCCAGCTGAGGCTTTCAGAGCTACATCGATCGCCTCCGTTCAAGTTCAACCACCATTGGCTAACGTCTGCCGACTACTCGAATTTAGTCCACTCGGTCTAGATGGATCCTCATTTTCTATCTGAAGAAAATCCACAGCTGCGCCTCGTTTGGAAACTGAAAGTACTCAAATCAAAGTCAAAAACTTGGTTCCATGAAACAAAAATAACGGAAAAGTCTCGTTTACTTTTGCTGGAGTCTGAGATTACTCAACTCATTCTCAAATCTACCACTTCTGCCTTGACCGTGGAGGAGTCAACTAGTCTTAAGTTGCTTGAATCTAACATAGCCTCCATTCTTCGCGCAGAGGAAAATCGCTGGAGACTCCGCAATCGTGCAACCTGGTTAAAGAGTGGAGATTCAAACTCCAAATTCTTCCACAAAGTTGCTAGTTATAACAGAAATAAAAAGATTATCTGGTCTATTAAAAGCAACGGGGATGGGTTATTTCGTGGGCAGGAGGCCATAAAGGACGAGGCCGTCTCGCACTTTACACATCTGTACAAAGCCACCTGCAATCAAAAGCTCCTGGAAAAGTGTTCTACGGCCAACCTTTTCCCTCAATTAGTCTCTGCAGATGAAGCCGCGGACCTCTACAAACCTGTCACACTTGCTGAGCTTAAAGACATACTGTTACACTTCAAAACAGAGAGGAGTCTTGGGCCTGATGGTTGGACGTCAAAATTCTTCGTTTTTTTCTTTGATCTTGTAGGAGTGGATCTCCTCCAGATGGTGGAAGCCTCTCGTATCAAAGGAAAGATTCCTGGAAGCCTTAATTCCACTTTCCTGGTCTTGATTCCAAAAGAAAACAACTCGCTCTCTTTCAATGACTACCGACCGATCTCCTTGTGCAACCTCATTTATAAGGTAATCTCCAAAGTTATCTCTAACCGAATCAAGCCCTTCCTTGAAAGGAGTCTCTTTGCGGAACAACTGGGATTCTTGAAGGGCAGAAGAATCCAGGATGCTATTGGAGCAGCCCACGAATGCATCCACAACATCAAGGAGAAAAATTTAAAGGTGTTGGTCATGAAACTTGATCTCAAAAAAGCTTTTGACAGCATTGATTGGGAGTTTTTGAGACTAATCTTACACTCAGTGGGCTTTGGTGACAAGTTTAATAATTGGATTATGTCCTGTGTTACCAGTGCAAATTTCGCAGTGATGATCAATGGAGAGGCAACTAGCTTCTTCAAAAGTGAGAGGGGGCTCCGTCAGGGATGCCCACTCTCCCCTTACCTCTTTATCTTGATAATGGAAGGCCTTAGCCTTCTCCTCTCAAAAAGCTTCACCGATCACCACATTTCTGGCATAAAGGTTTCAAATTTCATTAAGATTGTCCATCTTATGTTTTTCGACGATGTTCTTCTCTTGACGAAAGCTGATCTCGCGGAATGGTTAGTAATCCAAGATGTGCTTCAACTTTTCTGCTCTGTTTCAGGATTATCCATCAATCACTCCAAATCCTTTGTCCACTACTGGGGTCTATCTGATGTCGAACTCCTTCTCCTTAAAGACTCCATCCCCTTCACCTTTACAAACCTAAGAGAAGGCTTCAGATACCTTGGATTCCAGCTGAAGCTGGGAGCTTCCTCACCTGGTGATTGGTGATGGCTAGTGGCTATTTTTGAAAGAAAAATTGGTTTTGGGTGCAACAAATGGCTATCTTTGGGCGGACGCTTTATCCTGGTCAAATCGGTGCTGGAAAACCTTGTTGTTTACTGGATGACTCTGGAGCGGATCCCAAATAAGATTATCATTTTACTCAGAAGGCTTTCTTTTAATTTTCTGTGGAATGGCCATGCTGGCAAACACCGTTTTCATCTTTGCAGCTGGCAAACCCTGTCAAAACCTCGAAGGGCAGGGGGTTGGGGTCTAAAGAATCTCGCCACCTTCAACACGGCCCTCCTGGCTAGTACTTTCTGGAGAGCAGTCACACACGACAACATTTGGCACCGAATCATTTTTGACAAATATCTGGGCTCCAGGCCGCTTCTCAATTGGCTTTGAAAGTCATCGTTCCAGCTGAAACGGGCTTCTCCCTTTTGGAAGGGCTTGGTCACTTCCTCTTCGGTGATTCTCCACTGGCTACGGTGGAAGCATGGCTCGGGCAAGGAGATTCTCATTGGCAGGGACATGATCCTCGGGTTGGGGGACCTGTCGTTACTCTCGCCATCGCTGAGAGCGCAGCTCCGGTCTTTAAACATTTCGTATCTTTCACAGATTAGTGGATCGACCGACGTCCTCCCTCTTCCAGATAGATGGATGGGAAGCGGTGATCTTTTCCTTAGCAGACCGAGTGCCACAGATTGGAACCAGTTCATCACTGCTCTCAAAAGCGTCGACGTCCACCTGACTGAAGAACCGGATATATTACTGTGGGCTGGTGTAACACACCCACTACCATTATTTTTAAAAACTTTGGTTTAATCTCCCATACAGGAGAAATCTCCACAAACCCGTATTAGCGAAATACCAATCCCTGGTTCTATATCGGGAATTCGGGGTTTCTAGTGTCAAGATTCATTCACCCTCAAGACTCGCGATTCCCCGAGTTCCGACGCGCTCCTCTACGCATAGCTCTCTTGGTTCAGCTCCCGAATCCACAGGACCTGCTACCATATGTCCGCAGCCTTATAGCTACCCATCGGGGTTTCGGGGTTTATGATGCCGCGATGCACAGGCCTTCGTAAATTCCGAACCTCCGATCCCCGATGCCACTTGGCATTGACTCATGGCCCAGCTTGGCCTTCCGACACCTGTCCCTTGCTCTGGCGTCTATGGCCCCCACTCCCTAAGATGGCATGGAGTGACACCTGTCCTCCACTGGGATGCTATGACTGTGGGACCGTCGCATTTCGGGATTTCGCGACTTCTCC
>ML826481.1:63478-73973 GCA_009831015.1 Picea engelmannii
ACCACCATCGTGGTCTCTTTTTCTGCACATCCCCTCTCAGCAGTTCTGTAATATAAATTCATAATGTTATTTATATGTTCATCATGCTTTAGCATGGTAATTCCTGTATTAGGATTAATTACAAATTTGGGGGAAACAGGGTGGTACAGCTGGTGGGGATGCCTCGGGCATCATTACAGTTAAAAATCTTTATGTTTCCCTCCTTCAACAGCTGATTATTGGAGCTGATAATTCGTGGTTTTTACAGCTATGGAAATGGGCGGTCCCCCTCAAACTTAAACTCTTCATCTGGCTCGCTGGAAAAGAAAAAATTCTCTCCTGGGACGTGCTTCGTCGGAGAGGCTGGGAGGGCCCTGGGATCTGTCTACTTTGCAGCCAAGCTTCCGAGGACATCCACCACCTCCTGGTTCACTGTGTCTTTACTAGGGAGGTCTGGAATCGTCTACTCAAGCACTTTTCTCTTTATTTTTCCTGGAGCGACACCTCCATCTCGAACTGTTTTAAACTGTGGTCCACGCAAAAATCTGCTCCGCTTAGTTTGGCTGTCCATGTCTGCTGGCAGATTTGGATAGAACGGAACAAAGCGATTTTTGAGGATCGCTCCCCTTCCTTGCCTGCGGTTATTCACAGAGTTTTGGCCTCCTTCTACTGGAAACCGTCTACGGTAAATTCCTTCCCTTTTAAAGCATGTGATTTTAAGATGGTTGAAGGTTACACTCTAGCTTGCTTCGATGGAGCTACACAATCCAATGACTTATGTTGTGGAGCTGGAGGCACCTTCAAAAACCATCCGTCAAGGATCACTAAGTAGTTCATCAATTGTGGAGTGGGTACGAATACAAAAGTCGAACTCTTGGGTTTATGGGCCTCCCTCACTCTTGCTTCCTTTTGGTCTATCAACCACTTACACGTCCTTGGCGACTCGAGAGTTATCATCGACTGGATAACTCAAAAATGCAAGCTGCATTCTGTCCATATCGAATGCTGGAAGCAAAAAACGCTGGAACTTTCCAAACACTTCTCCGACATCAACTACCACCACATTTCCAGATCATACAATAGGGAGGCAGATGCTCTCTCAAAGAGGGCCCTAAACGAAGTGGTAGGGAGACTCTCAGTCTACCACTGTGATAGAGGGATAGAGAGTCCCATTTCCTTCATTAATATCTTTGAATGATGTCGGTTGTCCCACATAGCAGTAGATTGTTGTCAGTTTTATGGAAAGATTGCTCGCTTGTTTCTCTCTCCAGTCTTCCCTCCGCTTTGCTAGTCTTGTCTCCATCACAGCTTGGTTGTTTTTTTATTGTAATGGTCCCCCACTGCTAGTGCGCTGATTACATTTCAAGCTTGTTGCAGCTTCATTGTAAACGAATTTATACCCTATATAAATTTGAGAGATTTTTTTCTTGGAAAGAAAAAAAAAAAAAAAACCTACCAATGAACAGGTAAATTGAATGAAAGTTTCAATTTTCAACGCTCTTAAATGATATAAAGTACCAATAGACAGTATAATAAATGAAAGCTTCAATTTTCAACGCTCTTAATGCTCAGGCCGTGATCAACCTTAAGGGACATTCAACCAAAATAACGCCAGCTAGTCACTTGTCCTTTTATTATCTATTTATTAATGCTCATTAAATTTAATTTGAAATTCAATGAAAAGAAATTGAACTCATAGTTCAGCAGCTTTATTAAGAAACCGAATCATTTAAATGAATGTAAGTTCACATTATTAAGTAAATTTATAGAACATTATCTCATCTTCTTTCCATATTATATCATTAATGCTAATCCTTATTTCAAAAAATCTATCCTCAAGCGCTTCTTTTCGTATGTCATTAATGCCAATTTCGAGATAAAAAAATCTAGCGTCTAACATAGCGCTTCTTTCCACATATATCATTAATGCCAATCTCGATTTCAAAAACTCCAGTGTTCAACGTAGCGCTTCTTTCCATATATATCATTTTTTTTTTTTAAGTCAAAAAGATGGAACCTGTTATATTAGCATAATCAAGGTACAATGATTGTTTGTGATGCCAGCTGTCTCGCCTAAACAGGAAACCGAGACAGCTGGGCATCTTGTGCCATGTGTTTCCCAATGAACAAAATTGACATAGTTCCGTCCTGCCCGAAGGAAACCAAGACTGTCACATATTAATCTTAAACTGTATGCCATAAACTAGTTATAAGAGAACTAAAAACTAATTGGGCCAAAGCTTAGTTCAGAACAGGAAAAGAGATTCCTAACCAAGAACATCATTGAACCTTTTAGCCTGTATGCTCGTCCTCGTCTCCATGCTGTCGCCAGCCTGCTGGAAGCGCGTAAGTCTGCGCGCACGTTGGGCATTGCTGCTTTGGAAGAGTTCTGGAGTGAGCCACAAAAAGCATGTCGAGCCGTTGATCAATTCTGGCAAGGCGAAAGACTTGGTCGTCCAACAGACTCCTCAGCTCGAAGACGAGAGCGAGGTACCTCAAGTCGGTGAAGAGTTGCTGCTCCTGCCAGTGGCTGTCGACGGAAGTGGGGTGAATGGGCTCTGTTGCGTCTTTACTTGCATGCGCCAGGCGGTTGAAAAGCTGGGTCGCCGCCTCCATGGGTGCACCAGGAGAGGTCTCTTCTTCGACATAATAGGTGGTGAAATGCTCCTCTGGGCTGTTGGCTTTGGGACCAGGCTGAATGCCCGCAGGGGGAGGCTTGTCGTCCGAGCCAAACTCAGTGGGTGGATTCCAATTGTCCGGGACTGTGAACAGGGGGAGCTTGGGGTAGCTCTGCATGGCATCCTCCAAGGTAATTTCTTCCACGTACGCCATTGGAGGCGTTCGTGGTTTCTTGCGCCTTCTAATGGATGCCATGGCCAGTGCCTGCTCAAACTTCTTCTGTCTCTGGCGTTGAGATTCGGCCGTGTACCAAGCGGCACCCCTGTGCGGCTTTCCTCTTGCTCTGGGCATGGTGGAGACCCTGGAGATGACCAGGGTTCCTTGCGAATAGACTGCTCTGCTCCAGAGCTTCAACGAGACCTCAAATTGCTGCTCCGGTGGAATGAACGCTGTTATGGGCGAATGTCGCTCTGTTCTATCAATTTCGGTGATAAGGAGGAGGGCAACCGCGACCGCCATAGCCATTAAGGCTTGTTGCTGAGTGTGTTGATGCCCGGTACTGTTCACTTGCGCGAAGGGGCTCATCGCTTGGGTATGGCTGCGCCGATCCATGGTGGGTTAATAACTGAGGGGATGGTCGCCGGTGGATGCATTAATACTGCATCCCGGCCTAATTCCGCGTGGCTCCGTTTTACTATGTGGCACCCCATCCGGGGTTTTTCCATATATATCATTAATTCCAATCTGGATTTCAAAAAATCTAGCGTTGAAGTCGTAAATCAAGGCTCAAACGTACATCTCAGGGTTTTAATGCGGGGTGCAGTAGTTGAGGTAGATGTAAGTTTACAGCTCAGTGTCAGGGTTTTAATGCAGGGTGTAGTAATTGGGGTCGACATATGTTGAAGAAAGCATTAAATAAACCAACCGTTTTGGCTCCGTAAAAACTTTCAAAATCTGCTATAAATTCAAATTCTCATTCTCATTCTCTGCACTGACAGAGCAAATGCCTTCGCTTTCCTATTGATTAGTGCTGAAGTCCCACCTCCCCGCTGCTCTTCGTTTGAGCATCTTGAAATCCGAATAGCCTCTTATTCTCAGCAGGACAGAGCGACTCCATATCCATTACCTTCATAACATTGCAAAATACCATTTCATTCCTTGAATAAAATAGAATAGAATTGAATTTATAAAGAAAAGATAAAGCTCAAGCAAATCGCTGTAGAAATTGCGAGCACTTAAAAGAGAAGAGCACAACAGGCAGAAATTGTGGGAATGTAGAAATTGCAAGCACTTCAAAGATAAGAATAATACAACATGGCTGAAACTGCGAGAAAGAAGCACTTGAAGAGAGAAGCAATTGACAGTTTGTGTTCTTGTTTTTGGAAGTGGTAGCAGGTTTTATAGCGATTTTGTAGAAGTTGCTAGTACTTGCAAAGAAAAATAAAAGCTCAGAAGCAACTCGTTGTAAAAATTGCTAGCACTTCAAAGAGAAGAACACAACATGGTTGATGGTTGACCACGTCGTCTTCTCTAAGGAAGGTTGTTAAGTTCTGGACTTCTAAAGATGTTCTCTTTTTACAGTGATTCTGTTTTACTATAAAGGAGGTGAGGGCTTTCATTCTATCAGGACTCTTGTGTTCGATTATGTTTAAGGTTGGGCGCACAATTCAGCCATTCTTACATGTATATCAAATTTAGGTGTCCAAAGACCTACTTTGAGGTCAATAAATATAATTTTGATAGCCCCCACGAAGCTGCTCTGTATGAACTCTAGAAACAATTGTGGTTGCTTTGTATGAACACTAAAATCAACCGTGGTGATGGTGATGATGAGCATGCTGTCTTGCAGAACGGTTAGAAAATATGTTTATGGATCGTATGAGGGAGAGAACATGTTGAGGCAGAGTAGAAAGATACACATCGATTCAGAAGTGAAAAGGACCAAGGTGAAGACCACAGTGAACAAGATGAACCTAAAAGTAAGGAGGGTTCCATATATTCAGCCTCATCTTCCCAGTCTTATTCTTGTTTTCCTTGGTTTGATTTACTTTTGATATTTTGTGTATCCTTTTCCTGCCTTTAACATGCTTCTTTTTCTCATTAGGATCCATAGGTGCATTGGCTGTACGTCACCATGCTCACCATCACCACTCTTATTCTCACCCCATAATTGTTTCGAGGGATCATACAAAACAGCCTTTGCAGGCCATGTCTCGTACAAGAGAGCGCGAAATAGGAGATGTTATGCAGACAAGTATAGAACTATGAGATGCTTACTGGTGTTCTCACTCGACAAAACAGCTTCTACAGTTGAGTAAAGTGAGCACCGAAGTGGTGCAATCAACAACGTTTGGACATGGAAGTTTTCTCAGTGAAGCTAAATGTGTCGCAAGAATAGGGTCACATGTATTTTAAAGAGCTTGGTGAAATTCTTAAGAATGCCCACTGCCATGGTTCATCAGTAGCATTGGATGCGTGAAGGTTGCCAAGTGCTTGTAGGAGATGTTTAGTCTCGTGCCTGGGACACTTGATCTCCAGGAAAGTACTTTATTGCGAGGCTGTGAAAAACCGTGGAAGGTAATATCCACGGAGCAGCATGGCTTTAAGGCGCGGCAAACAATGTCCACTGAGCGGTACTGCCAGACTACGTTGTCCCCTGCTATGCCCATGTGTTCATAGATCAGGGTATGCTTCACAACTAGGTTCACAAGATTTAGATGTTAGAATTTTGGCGATGAACTTAATCATAAATTCTTATTTCCTTGCACAGATTTCAACTTCAATATCTTCACTACCATATTTCTTTCGTTGGTAATAATTACCTGCCTTAGAGATTTACAGCAAAGACCGAAGGTTTTGAAAAGTATCTTTCATGCACAATGTGTGTATACTACATCAAACACTTGTACAATGGACTTTTAACATGCTATTTAAATTTAATCTTGTTGTAAGCAAAGTCAAAATTTAAGATTTTGTATGCAAAAACCTGTTACTTTGTATACTGAACCGAATCTTCCCTAATCATCCCTCGCGAAGCTTTGTTATCGTCACAGAAAATTTCCGGTTGCAGTGATCAATGTTTCAATGTTAAACATTATTTGCTGCTCTTCCCTGTGAGTGGGCCTTCCTCGGTTACCTGTGATCTGTTCAATCAGAATTCATAGCTACATCCGAAACTACAGCGTGGCTCCCACAACAAATATTTGTGATAATTATGGTATGTGATCTCTTTAATATATGTGACAATTACAATTCTGGTTATTAGAGTTTTGATTGATTTTTTTATATTCTTCTATGGATATTTTTCAGGGATATCATTCCATTAATGACATTAGTACACGTATGGATACGCAAATAGAATTGGTAGATCATGAAGAGTTGAGGTTTAATAAAGTTATTTATAAATTTTATTGTAACTCTCTTGAAATTGAAGATGAAATCCAGAGAAATTGTAATTTCACTGTAAAGAGGATTTCAACGATTATGCAATTTGTAACTCATAAATACAATTTGTAACTTCACTGTAAAGAGGATTTCAACGATGAAGATTATGCAATTTGTAACTCATAAATACAATTTTATTTAGAAATAAATTTGATAAGGTTGTAAGAGTGTCCAATTGCAGTATTATGTTATTTTTTCTATCTATTGAATTCAGCACTGACAAAATCTAACGAGTATCTTTGGCAAATAATTATTATGTTATTTTTTCTATTTATTGAATTCAACAGTGACAAAATCTTATGAGTATCTTTGGCAAATAATTTTTTTTCAAGAAACATCACAAGAAGTGTTTTTCATGTCACCTGTATACATTCAAAACTAATATAAATACACGATTATAACAGTGACCTGTTTCACCAATAACATAAAACGATTACAACAGTCACCTGCTTGACTAATAACCTCACAAAGGCTGTCATATAAATTAGTCTGTGATAATAAACTGTAGAACACACAGTAGTCAGAAATCTTGAAATAGTTTCTATGACCAGAAATACAATGCCAGTGATTAATGTTAAAAGCCACACCTATACCAAAGTCAAATCAACTGTAAACTCCAATATCTTCTTCACAAACACTGCCAAATCGAGAATTCAAAGAGATGCAGTATTTCAGTTGCCGGAGAAATTTTGTGGCGGTGGATTTCCAAAAAGTAATGTACTTTGTGGCGGTAGATTTCCAAAAAGTAATGTAATGTGGATTTGCTATTGCATGCTCCTATTGGTGGGCATATGGACATAGCAGGGGACACCATAGTCTGGCAGGCCCTGAACGCCCTGCTGCTTTAGTGTAGATATTCCTTGAATGGGGCTTTTGAAAAAAATTGAAATGGATGCACGAGAGTAGCTAGCAGCATATACATTAAAGGGTGTATGTACCCAACATGCGTCAACCTGCTGTGTTTGTTGTCGTATGTCTTGGGCATTGGTTTGGTTTGGTTTGTTTCTGTATGTCATGACTCATGGGCATGCATTTGCTATTGCATGCCCTGATTGTGATGGACATAGCAGAGACACTATACTTTGGCAGGGCTTTGAACGATGCCCGCCTCCTCTGACCTGAGACTGTGTTTAGCCTGGTTTCATTCTTGCTTCCTGTTTACAGTTTGACCGGCTCAACGGTGGGTTAGGATCGTTATTTGTACCTGGCCTATTAGAGTCCATTGCTTTGGCTAGCCTAGCTCCCAGAGGCAAGCTCGCTGCACTTTGTGGGAGCTCAGATTTTTTTTGGCGTCTCCAGTTATTTCGATGGATTGCCGATTGCCTCCCTCTATTCAGTTACTCCCTCAGTTTGATCTTGATCGGCACAGCACAATCTTTGTTATGGAGTTTATTTATAATAATATATAATAATAATTCATTTTTAAGGTTATTCTTACCAAATTGGTGTATAAGATCTTCTTTAGTTTGATCTGCATCTTTGTCATGGAGTTGTCACCAATTTGGTGTATAAGATCTCTTTGTTTGTGGGACAAAGGACTCTCTCTCTCTAGTGATTTGATTGGTAAAGTTTACAGGTATACATACCCTATTACTCATAGAATTTGAACTTGTAATATAAATCTAGTTGACTCATTCACCTAAAACATTTGATTGGTAAAGTTTATAGGTATACATACCCTACTACTCATTGAATTTGAACTTGTAATATAAATCTAGTTGTCTCATTCACCTAAAACATTAGATAACACACATACTGTTAGCAATAAAAAAATGCACTGACATTTTTTAAAGAATGATGCCTAATCTTGTAGGGAAAATTTGACTAGCTTCCAGAGCTCCAAATACAGATTTGAAAGCACCATTTGAAAGCTTAGGATTTCTAGATGTCGATCGACTATTCAAGCATGTAAAACAGACTCTCCATGATTGAAATTTTGATTTTTAAAAAATCTGCGCTTCCACCAGCTAACCCGTCTTGAATTTTGCTAGTTAGCTAGTGAAAGCTCTGCTTTTCACCAGCTAAGGAGCGGATTTTCGGGTAAATTAGCTGGTGAAAGCCTGTCACGGTCAGAATAACCGAATTTTTGCCCAGATCGGGATTTTTTGAGTTTGAATGGTTTGAAACCACTTCAAATGGACAGGTGTTGAATTATCAAGTCTAATTCAAAGGCTAGTTTTGAGGGATAAGGTCAAAAAGAGGTTTTTTAACTACATTGGGCATCTTTTTCAAAGGCAGAATATCAGGGTTTTTGCACACTTTACCAAATTCGAATTTTATCTTTGGAGGACCAAATCAAACAGCCTTGGGAGGCTAACACTGCACTTCATCAACAATCTACTACTCTTAGATATGGATTGACCTCATCTTGAGGATCTCTCCTTATCTTTTGTAAATCAGTTTTGACTTTCTATTTTTAGAATATCAGATCCATTATTTTAGGATCTGAGAACTGTGATGTAAAGCTATAAAGCTACAGACTTAAGACAGACACAGGGGGCAATCTAGGAGACATTTTTGGCTATTGTACTAGACTCTTTATTGATAATAGAATCACAGTCCTCTTTTGTTTTCAATGACAGATTTTCTCATATTTTCATCATTCTGTACTTTATTTCAGTTTAGCTCAGCTCCTAAGAACTGTTATCTTCTTATTAAGCTCATGAACTTGAACTAAAGATTTTCTTGCTATCTTGTATGACCCTGCACATTGTTGTATTTGGTTATCTAGACTAGTCTTCTTCATCTCTAATTCAAACTTTGTTGTCTGATCATTGAGTTCTAAAAGCATTGTCTTATTCGAATGTATGAAGTGGTCCTTTTCATTAACTATTGAGTTATCCTATTGTTCCAAGCATACAAAATCTACCATATTCTTAAGTTACCAAACATTCTTAGCCTACAACCCTAAGGAGTTTCTTGGAGTGATAACAAATTGGCGTCGTTGCCGGGGAGAGGAGATTGAAGCTCAGCTTCCCTGGGAAACGACATTAGATCCAACTTTGATGATAGACAAAGCCTGGACATCATTTGGTTGTAATCATCTATCTGGCGACTCCATGAAGGACGAATTCAGTGGCGACTCCATTGTTCATAAAATTGTTGGTGACTCCACTGGTATGACATGAACAGGATCTTAGCAAAGAGGTATGCATTCTGTGATTTTTCAAGTATTTATGGTTTCCCTAATCCGGTGCCTAGTAGAGATGAATGAGAAAACAATCTTCCCAGATTTCGAGGAGAAGAGTGGGAAGCACCAGCTGAACATTTGTTGGACTTTCATGATTACATACATCGATTGCAAGTTGTGCATGAGGATGTTCAGATCCGGCTATTTTGTTTTTCATTAGAAGGTATTGCTCGTGATTGGTATCGGTCTCTGCCTATTACTAATATCATCTCTTTAGCTGATTTTCATGCTGCCTTCCATGTGTTTTGTAAAGGCATATTTTCAGATGACTTTCTATTTCCTGAATGTTGTCATGAGTTCAATTTGCTGTATAAAGATCCCAACATTCGTGAAGACTTTGCTGCAACAGAAGATACTCTTCATCATGATCAAGAAATCAATGATCCACACTATGATAACCTTAGTGATGCTTTTGACATTGTATCAAATACATCTACTGTTTTAGGTTGTCATGAAGATCAAATTATCCCCTTTGAATACTTGAAAGGAGATGAGCAGATTGACAAATCAGCAAGTGAAATTATTGAATCTGCAGTAGATGATGAAGGTAGCCCTCAGTTTTCAGTTCTGCAGACAAAGGGGAATTGCAGCAGATACAAAGAGGGAGATAGTGTGCTAAAAAGTTCAGATCAGCAATTGAGCTTGCATTCTTCCTTGACAGAAGAAGAACAATTTGCATTCATCATCGAGACCAGTGCTGGCAATCAGCAGTTGCAATGTTAGAATATAGAAGATGGTGTGCTCGTTTTACCATTGACGATACCCTCGTCACCCAACCACAGGCCGAAGCCTCCCTCCGAGCACCTTAACCTTGACTGAGAATTCCTCTGGAAACAAACCCTAGGCTAGATAGCCAAACAAAGGGCATCGCATCTCTCCCAAAGGATAACGCAACACAAAAGACTAATCAGATAGTCCCAAACCCTAGCCAAGAGATATCCAAGCCAAAACTGAAACTAGCTGCTGCTGCACCTGCACCTGCACCTGCAACTCTCCTCCAAACCTGCGCACCAGACTGCAACTGCAGTGCGCACCAAACTGCAGAACTGCAATTATGAGATGCTACAAATGAGAAATGGCGCCCTGCATTTATAGTAATCCTGCCAGTTTTGCTGGGGATGACTTCTCCTTCTGGGTATGTGTCTGTTCAGTATATTATTATTATTTCTGGCTGACTTCTTCTCTTGGAGGCTAATAGCCTAATATAAATTATCTTCTTGAGCCGACAAGGCTTCTAGGGTTATTAGCCAACTCATTAGGGTT
>ML826482.1:24730-37891 GCA_009831015.1 Picea engelmannii
TACAATAATCCTAAGAGGTTACTCAGTGAACGAGATCATCAGAGCGCCTTCCACCACTTTGGAGGCAGCCTGGGAGGGAAAAACTCCGGGAAATTAACCTGACTAGTTAGGCCACATTAACCCCCTGAGATTAAAAAACCCTCAATGAAAGGAACTCCCCTGATGTCAACATCCAATGTACCTGACCTAACTATGATCCATGCAGACATTATTACATTATTAACCCTCGCAGGGGTGCGGAGATCTCGTTTACAAAAATTTAAGTGCTGGTGTTTAAAAACACCCAGTAGAACCATCTCTGTCTCTGACATAGAATAATCTTCATGAAATGAGTTGACCTCTGTGCTAACCCAGCGGTCAACAAGGTCGATTCTTGTAATGGAGGTGTTACCTCCCCAACTCGCACTTAATGATAAAATCCCTAATACATAAGGTGAAACTACTAGGATGGTCACCAGTGTCACCTAAGCAACCTATCCTCTCACTTTAGGTTGGCTCTTCTCCAACTCAAGGGGGGTATCCCTCACAATTAAGATTGCTAAAGCTATAACAATGAAGCTCAAAGGTGATGTGGAGAGATAGCTCTAGCAAAACAATGTTTTTTGTAGTATAGAAAAATAAAGTGATGGAAGGATCAAGAGATTAGTGCCAATCCAACAAGAGCAAATGGAGTCAAGAGGTCGATCCAAGAGAGCCATTCAATAAAGGGTTAAGGCTACAAGGGCTACACTATGCATGCCACAAGAAGAACTTAACATTGTTGAAAATGAAAGTAAAGAAATACTAGGAGGACCTCAAAGTGCCTCAGTAAATCTCGTATCGGGGAAAGTATCGGCGAGGGTCTGGAATGTAACATCTCGGTGACAGGGGCTTAACTCGGGATATCTTGGAATATAACTTCTCAATGGCAAGTTCTTAACTCTGGAATATCTCGAAAAATGCCGCAAGACAGGGGCTTAACTCGGGATATCTCGAAATATCTTTGATATATCAGACAGGGGTTTAACTTGGCGATATATCCGATAAATTCGATATATTGTCAATATTTACAACACTATGTCCTACACAATGAAGTATTAGTCTAGCACCCACTCAAGAAGATGTTAGGTACAAGAAAATACCACCATGTATAAGACAACAATGGGTTCAAGTGGGAGAAACTCCTCACATGAAACCCTTCCAATGGGGTAGAAATACCCTATTGACCACCTATTTCGACTAGGTGTCAACGTCATGTACCATGAAGATATGTACCTTATGGTACGACAAGTTTGAAGACTTATGGCTCAGCAAGGAAACTATGCCCCCAACACTTCTTTCTATGTCCATGGAATGTCTACTCCCCTGCGTGGGATAATTTTGTAATGTATCATGTTAGCGTGGGTCAAGTTTTAATAATTTAGTTGCCCATGACTTTATCATTAGGGAAGTCCTTTCATCGAGTGTTTTTTTTCATCAAGTAATTAATCTTGCTTTTCAACAATTTTAATTACTCCTGAGTTTTTCACTCAATAATCCTCCAAAGTGGTGAAAGACGTTTTAATGATTGATCCCAATGGGTGACTAAGGTCTAAAGATGTTGTAAATGACCATGCTAGACATCTCCTAGAGTCTTGGGGAATTCCGTCAAGTTTTGATACTCTTTTTTAATAATTAAATTTTTCCATAAATTGGAAATTTTAATTATTTTTGATGAAAAATGTAAAAATTTGGTCCTTGGGGATTTTGTATAGGGGTGTGAGTACTCAAAACAAATGTCTTATGACCCCCTACACCCTTGGACCAAGTTTCAGCTCAATTGGAAAAGTTTTGCTAGGTCAATGTCCATGAGGATTCCAAGTCAGTCAGAAATCAGCAAATAATTGGTTAAGGTAAAAAAGCCAAAAATTGTAAAAATGACTAAAGTCAAGAAAAGAAATGGGGAAATATTTTCTAATGTATTTCCTAAGTGGGAAAAGTGAAAATCCATTTAGAATAACCCCCCCAAGTCAAGTTAACAACTTAAGTTGAATCTCCCTAGGGAGAGGGGCACCCCCTTCTTCATGAACTTAGGGAAAAGTAAAAATTAAGGATGGAGGAGGCCTCAAACCCTAAGTGCGCCCCCCTTAGAGCCTAGTCAAAATTTTAAACAAGAAAAGGGGTTTTCCCCCCTCACAACTCACCCCTCAAACCCTAACTCATCCCAAAACCCTAAAAGTGCGCCCCCTTTGACTGGATCTCTCTCTCTCTTGGATGGGTGACACTTGTAACTCATCCAAGAGGGGTTTCTCCTCTTTCCCTCCTTTAAAAGGAAGCCCCCTCTCCTCATTTTATCATCAAGTTTTCACAGCAACTCTATTATGCCAAATTTCTCCCTCTCTCTCTCTCATTCTCTCCCATCTTTCTCATGTAATCTTGCTGCAATATTGCAGCCATTCTTTTGAACAATAAAGTGAAGCTTTGGAGGATCTCTTGGTGTTCTTTTGGTGTACTCTTGGTGCTCTTTGGTTGCTCTTGTGTGGTGTTTTTCTTTCGGTGAGGTAATATTGTAAATGTTTGTTCATTTTTGCTCACATTATTTTACTTGAGGAACCCTAAGCAAAGTATTTTGCTAGGGATAAATCTATAGTAGTATTGCTATACGTTTATGTGATTTGTTTTTACTAGTGTTTGCAAAATATTTTGTAGGCCTTTTAAAAGATTTACAGGTTACCAAAGCTTGGAGGAGTGGACTCCAAAGGCTTCATTTTTCTTCACATAATTTTCTGATTTAATTTTCAACTTCTAATACTTATCTTCTGCATAAATAATCATTTAAATCTTGCTTACAAATCATTTTTCAAGTACAGATTTTGTATATAAAAATTGATGTTTATATACTTACCAAAAAACAACTTGTTTAGGTGATTTTTAGCATTTTCTAGCACACTTTATTTGTTGTTTTATGCAGGTGTTTACCAGTAATAGGGGAGGTGTTGCCCACATTTGGCCACTAAAGGCTCAAGAAAACATCTACAAGCTTTGGTGCAAAACCTCTTTCCTTCTATTGCTTTCTAAGTCATTGTAAGCAGCCCAAGAGAGTCTCTTGGGCTTGCATTCTCTAATTTATTTCAAAGTTTATAATCTGTAAATTAGTTTTAGAGTTCCTGCCCACACCTTGCATGTGATTGGCTTTTTGCCATCCTTGCAAAATCGTGCTGGCTAGTTTAGATTTAATTTTCTGATTTTTGTTTTTCTTTTGCCCACCTTTGTCACAAAATCGGTAGGCTTTGTCGCCCACTTTGTGCCATAGTTGTGAGGCTTGTAAAGTAGTTTAATTTTTACCCACTTTTGTCACAAAATCGGTAGGCTTTGCCCTCCACATTGTGCCAAAGTTGTGTGGCTAAGTTTGTTTGTTGTTATTTAGTTTAAACAATTTAATTTTTGTTTGCCCACACCTTGCATGTGAGTGGCTTTGCCACCCTTGCAATATCGTGCTAGCTAGCGCTTAAAATTTCAATTTTTGCAAAGTAAATAAAATTTACCCCGCCTTTGCCCTGTATTCCCTCCCCTTGCCACTTTGTGGATCTTGAGTAATAAGAAAGGGCAAATGATTGAGTGGTTAGTTTAATTAGGCACTCATTTTTCATTATTGTTTGGCCACTAAAATAAGGTGACTTGTGGAGGCTAGAAGGGGTTGAAGCTGGGGACGGTTTCATGGCACTAAATGTCCTTCTTATTGAGCGCCCAAGCACTTTGGATTTGACCTGTGGAGCTAGTGGAGAACCCTGTTCTCTTGTTGAGCACCCATCATTTCCTCTTGGCTTAGGGATAAGAACTTGAGGTAGTCACATAGTTTAGGTTTGGAACATTTCATATCTAATTCCCCCTAAGTCAAAGAGAGACCTAAAATTAATTAAAATCAACCTATTCACTTTTCACAACATTTACATTTCCTTGCAATTTCCATTTCAGCAATTTAGTATCAAGTATTTACATTCCATTTATTTTCTGCAAGTTATTTACACTATTCTTTATTTCTTATTCAAGCATTCTTTAATTCTTTGGGAATTAATTGTTTATATGTAAAGTTAGTTTTAAATCATTGTGTGGATAAATTTATTTTTATTTCAAGCTGTAAAGATATATTTTTGTGAATATATTTCAACAAGAGAATTTTGATAATCTTTAGGCACTGGTCTAAATTGTTGTAAAAGGTTTGTTTGTCATAAAAGGAACTGCATATTGCATGGTTGATTGTCATTGGGTTGAGTTTCCCTAATCAACAAATTAATTAACTCCTAGAACTAACAAAACCTTCACATAGTTTAATAGGGTCTACCCCCCTTGGCTTCCCTAGGAGTGAGTCTAGACAGAAGGAATCCATATTGAGGTGACAGTGGGTCTAGATTCAGGTTTGTGCCTCCAAAAACACACCAAGTGGATTGGAGACTTCTCCATGTTTGTAGGTGTGTATTAGGACGACAACATACCCTTCTCTCTTGACCCTACAAAGCAAGTTCTAGCAATCTCTACCACATAAGCAACAATTAAAAGCATTAGAACAATAAACCGCATGTTGATAGGAGAAAACCCTTACACATCCCATATGCTCCAAGAAAGATATATCCATTAAGCTCCAATGAGGGGAAACTCCAAAAATCCAACCATGAGAAATGAAGAGAGAAAACCCTTATATAGGTTTGAGCTCCATCTTCSTCTACAATAWAATAATAATATCCAATATCAAACCCTAGATCTACCCTAGGGAGGAGTAAAGAAGCAATATCCTCCAAACAACTAACCAACAATACATAAAATAAGAAGTGGTGGTCAAGCCACATGTACAAATATCCAACAAAATAGCTCCATGAAGGTGGACGTCTCCACCAAAGAAGGAATGAAACATGTCAAAGCTCCAACGTCTAGCCTCCAAAGGCCTCCAAGTGTAGCTCTCCCACAAAATGTGCAATGAAACCCTAGAACTAAGGTTTGAAACCTCCTATATCTCCTCTAATGTGGAAGTGTAGTTCTCCAAGGTGAGACGTCCTCCTCAAACCATGCAAAGACCAAGTAAAACCCTCAAAAGGTAACACATGTCGCATCATGAGTGATATTTCCTCTTGCAATCATGAGTAAATGTGCAATAAAGCTCCTCCAAGGTGGGACATCCTCAACCATCAACATAGATATGAGTGCAAGCAACCTCCTCAAGGTGGATCTCTCCTCAAAATAGGGTTTGAATCAAGTCAAACCTTCAAAGATAGCAAGTGTGAGATCTCCAAGTGAAATATCCCATCAATGAGGAATAAGAAAGTGTGCAAAGTGGCCTCAAATGGTGGACGTCCTTCTCAAATCAAGTGCCAAGCAAGTGGACTCATGCAACAAGGCATTAAGTCTATGAAGAAGGTGTGTGGCAGTCATCAATGCTCAAATAAATCCATGAAAAAAGCAGGTAGCCCCTCCTCAATCCAATATAATAAGACCATGCCTCAACATATGTGCAAAATACTCCTCCAAATATGGCACATGTGACCATTCAATCCATAAAGGGATGACAAGTGTATACGTACCTCCACATGTGTTCCATCAAGAGTAAAACAAGGGAGCGTTCTTCATGCAATGGTAGTCCACATCATTAAGAATTAACCCATGTGCCAATAATCTCCAATGAATCAAGGGCATCCAAGTACAAAGGGCTCCAAACAAGTCAAAAGCATGCAAAACTAGTCGTTGAAAGGGCTAGATCCACCTATGAAATAGTGCAAGTGAGGAGCGCACTCTATGAATCATATGCCAATGAAGTTAGGATGTTATATCAATGTAAAATAATCCCATGAATGCTAAGGCATTCTTCTACCAAGGCTTCAATCATGATAGACCATGTCAAATCATCCCAAATGAATGTTAGATCAAGTGAAAGTAAAGGAAAAGTGATACGCACTTTATACCATCACGAAGCCAACCAAATGAAGATGCCAATACAATGTTAACTTATCCCAAAAGTGCTAGTGTGTTCCTCTACTAGGCTCATGTATGAATGGAACCACCTATCATCAAGCACCAATGCATACAAGATATCCATGACTATATCACCAATAATACACCATAGCATCAAAGGAGCATCACTCTACAAAATAAAAGCACAACCCTCTTAATCAAGCACATCTCCTTGAATGTGTGTACCCCGAAGCCATCTAAAGCTCCATCAACCTGTAAACCTTCCTTTGTGATAAAAATCACAATAGTGAAAAAATTTCATTAGTGGAGGTCTCATGCAAAATGAGGGGCAACAATTTAGGGAAACAAGGGAGCTGATAATATTATTTAATTACACCGTATGAAATTCATATAAATGCCCAACAACTTGGTAAAAGAATGAGCTAATTACTAAATCCGAGGAATTGTAAACAACAATTGCGCTAGGGAAAAGCAACTTTCGTAACCACTCATCTACCACAACCATCGATCTCATTTAAGAACTGAATGGATGATCTAAGTCTCTTAGCTGTTGGATTTCAATGTTGTGGTGAATTCATGAACTGGCTCTGAGGCAATCACAGTTGAATGTCACTCCAATGGTTCAACAGTGTTATTATATGTAAATTGCATGATTCATGTTATTGCACAAGTTGTATGTTAGGCAAAGCCCGACCCAACCACCAAATGGCGACAACTAAGAGGTCGCCTACCCACTATCACCTTAGGTAGGTGTCCCCGTCACTTTAGAGGTGAGGTAGTCACCTCAAGGGGGGAATCCCGATGACCCTAGGGGGAGTGAGATGGAAAAAGATGAAGATGGAGATGAAGTCCCTAAAGGTCAATTCTAAGTGGTATGAAGGTCTTGGAATCTAGTCTTGGGAAGGTCCAAGGGTTGCCAAGTGTGTTGAGTAACCTGTAAATGGTGAAATACCTGCCCAAGACACAAGAAAAACAAGCATATATTGCAATATAATCAATTGGACAAGCAAGTTAAGGTTGTTGTCCCTAATAGAAGCTATTAGTAGCAATGTATATCAGCAATAAAATGGCACAATAAATTGCAAGATAAATGCTAGAAATCAAGTGGAAGATACAAGAGAAAGACTAGCTAAATACTAGCAAAACTCAAGATTTAAAACCAAGATACTAGCATGAAAAGACAAGGCTGTTGTAAACACTTTTCTGCACCAAATTATATCAGCCTTATGGCTGTAACAATCAATGTATTACAGTGAGAAAATCAGCCACTAAAACTCCTCCAAACTTTGCCAAAAAGTGCACTAAAGCAAGTAAGACAAGTGTGCAAATTTTGGGCAATTTCCGGTGGTCGATAAGAGAGTTATTCAAGCAATTAAGTTAGGGTTTCTGCAGCCCTAATGGCTGAAGATTTAAATTTGTAACAGCAGCAAGAACTATCCCTTTGATGGTGACGCCCTAGTGGTTGTGAGGTGCTTTAAGCACAAGGAACACAATCCAAGTTGTAAAAAGTAAATATGACGAAATCATGTTTCCCAATGCAATATTTTGTTTCTCCAATGCAAGACTAGTGCCTTTAGTTATGGGTTAATGGGGTCAAAAAGAAAGAGCTAGGGTTACTAAACCCTTGGGGGTGTAATTCCTCTTACTTCCCAAGGTAAGCAACCTAGATAGGGTTTGAAGATGAGGGGTGTAAATCCTCTTACTTCCTCAACAAAACCCTTGCAAAAAAAGTTGAAAAAATGGTGAAAACTAGGATAGGGGTGTATATCCTTATACTCCCTATCTAGCCTTGGCCAAAACAACCTCAACTTTAATTACAAATGATAATAACAAGGTAAATAAACCATACCATTCAAGAAAAAGCCTTAACATGCCAAAGTAAACCTCCACAACATCAAAAATTGACCTCCAAGAGATAGCGCACCATCATCAACAACAACCATTACCATAAAGCATTATTCCATAGCACAAAAGGAAAAATACACCAAGTGTAGCGAAAATTTCAGACCAAGTACTTCTCACAAGAGGCAAAGTTATGATAAAATGAGATCTTATGATCTCTTATTTATACAAAATGTCACTAAGATAGTTTGTCCACATAATTAACGGTAAACCACAAGACTAGGGGTCAACAACCCTAATCTTGCCCCTTTTACAAAGTAATATTAAACAAATCACTTTAATTTCACTTTTGCACAAAGAAAAACCCTAGTTTATATGGACGTCACCCCTTTAGGGGACATTTTGGCACTAGGAGAAGGTCGTTGGTGATGGAGGAGTGTAGAAAGGCTTCCCAAATCCACATGTCAAGCATCCAAACAACTTCCTTCATGATCAAGGCTCAAGCCCCTCAAAACTCCTTGTGCCAATGTATGTCAACCTCACCACCAAACCCTAACCCTCCTAGGTGATGTCATGCCTCTAAAGGTGATGTTTTGCCTCTCCTAGGAAAAACGTTTGGCATGTGGGGACTAGGTTGTGTCGTCCAAGTCATCTTCCAGGCCTTCAAAGTTTGATCTCTCTCATCTGGCGTGCAGGCCCTTGGCATCCACCTGTGAGCTTCAAGCCCCATGGAAGCCCAAGCTAGGCTTGTTCTTCCAAAATTGTCCACCAACTAGGTCCTGCAAAGACAAATAAGCACTCCCTCCAAGGATCTCAAGTCATAACATCATGATAAGTGAATCCAGTCAATAAATGAGCCACCTAAGCATGTGCATCAAAGATCACTATGTAAAACAATTAATTGCTTAAAGACATTATGCGACTTGTCAAGCTTGAATATGGGAGGGTTGACAAGGTGTCCTATTGGGTAGATCTTGCCCTAGGTCGAGGAGATTTTCCAAGAGATCCCTCTCTAAGCCATGTAAAGTGGGTGAAGTGGTTAGGGTCAAGAATCAATGGGCATAGGGCTCATGACATACAAGAGGTCGTAGTGTCTCATTCATGGGTGCCTTTGTAGAGGGTGTGTGGTACCTTCGTTTGCAATGCACTTTTTCCAAGCCCATTATTTTTCCATTCTTTGTTTCTTTCATAAATTTAAGGAAAATTTGAAGGCCACTGCCCTGGTGTGGTGTCCAGATAAATAGTGTCACTCACAAATACCTAGTGGAAATAAGAAGGTTGGCTTGTGATGAGACCCCCTTTCTCTCAACCATGCAACTAAGAGCCATTACCCTAACTTGGTGACCAGATGATGGTAATTTCATACCACTAGATATTCATGGACATGATAGGTCGGCTCGTGATGAGACCTCCTACCTCCAACTAACCTTTTTTAAGCATTCTTAATCATATTGCTTGTGGGTCCCCCGTTTCTCAAAGATAAGCGTTTCATTGCTTTCTTGGGTGATCCCTGGGCGAAGCATCTAGAAGGTTCATACATAGGCTTTTATCTTTTACCCAGCATCAATCCCTCTAGGCCTTCAGCCCCTTCTTCCCATAGAATGAAGGACAACCCCTTCTTGGGTCAATACACCCTAAAATCCCAAGAGATAAGGAAATGGGGGGAAATAGTGATGGAAAGTGGTAAGTATGGTCGGGAACGATACAATGCCTCTTCAAGGGAGTTCGTAGTAGCAAACCCATCCCCAAGGAAGACCACTTACTAGGGCACAATGTCAACCACCAAGGTGAAGCAGGGCAAAAGGCATAATGTCCAAGCATATATCATGAAATCTAAAGCAATTTAAGTTACAACATACTTAAATGCCTCAAATATTGAAATGTTGCTCACCATAATACTGACTTGCACCTCATGGAGCAAGGCTCACTGCCCTCCGGAAGCCAGCTGGGGTGGTGGATGCCATCTGAAAATCTGCGACCTCTGTGGTGGTGAGAAGGGTCTCCATCTATGCAAAAGGATACTACTGGTCATGTAGTCTCTCGGTACTCCATATCTGCAACCTGAGGGCCTCGAGACATAATCTCCTTAGATATCCACAAAATCGGGATAACAGTGCACAAGTATGACTTTTATCCTAGCGTACAAAGCCATTAGTTTGAGTGGGTAAGGAATTGATTAGTCGATGGGAAAAGTTGTGACTATTGTGATTCATCATCCCATCAAATTGACCTACATGAAGATTTTTTTATTTATTTTCGATATTTTCTCCAATGTTGCCGATATTTTCTTTTCCGAACCCACAGTGATATTTCCGCCGACACAATGTCAGCAACACTGCTATTATGAATATTGAAATCCATCAGTGTTTACATGAGCTTATGTCTACATTGTACAACCTAGTTTTATGAATTTGTTATGAAATGGAAAATCCTTGATTTTCCTTATGGAATTTCGAATATTTTATGTATTTTTTAATAAGCTAGGTTATTGTCGAGTCACTAAGTTGACGCTCCATCTTGAATTTACTGATTCCGAGTCATGTGACTTTGATCCAAACAAACCAGTACGGAAAAAAATTTATAAAATTTCTAGGTATTATGGAATAACAAAAAATTGCATATCCACAAAAGAATGAGATTTGACTTGTTGCTGAAATAATTTCTTATGATAACTGTGAACCTTGAGATTAAATCAAGTTTCTACAATCAATAAATCTAACTTGGCTCTTACTACTACAGGGCTTATGAAAGCACTTTCAATAAAATATTTGCTACTGAATTGGTTCAAACTTCAAAGCATGAGAAATAAGACCATAGAAGTTAGAATCACGGTTCATGAAAATGCTATGGTACAAGCTGAAAGAACTGAACATGGAATTTGGGACACAATGGTTGCATGTGGGTTTGCTAGGCTATATATAGTAGGATGCCAATGTGCACATAAAATCTGCATAAGGCCAAACATAGTATAGGCGGTAGATGTGAGACTTGACAGCTACCTCAAAGCAAGAATAACTACAAGCTGGATCTTAGCATAGGACTGTTCAACATGTTTTAAAAATAATCACACTACCTACATAGAGAATTCATGGGTGAAAGTGTTAATTCAGTATTTGTAGGGAAGCAAACATGGGAATCAATTATAATTGCAATAGTACAAATGAATGATATCAAGTATGCACATGAATTCTAAGCAATCACATACTTGTGTTTTACCAATTCCTGCTGGACCAACAACCTCTGTCACTGCACCAAAAGGGATGCCTCCACATAACGCCTCATCTAGACCAATTAAACGTGTTCGAAAATGACCGTCTAATTGCCCATTTACAATTCGCTCCCTCATGAGTGAAAAAGCCTGGTAAAAAGATAGCAATCAATATCATTCCTTCTAAGTAAACAAAGATCAGCAGTAATGTCTGCCTTCATTTGTATCTTGTTTCAAGTTCATTAGATAGCATCAAGAACCAGTTATGATCCCAGAATGAATGAAACAAGCCTTTTCCTTATCTTCTATATCATGACGTACACTTAAGAGTGAGTATCCTCTACAAAAGGCATGGTTATGAGTGTACATCAATAGACCCTTTGTCTTATGAATTGTTGTGAATAAGGCAAAATGCAATGCTATCATGCTACTGTGCAGACAAATGAATAGCCGCACCTCTTCTCCTGACACTAGTGGAAGTGCTATTAGACTCCTCAGCCATAAAATTCATTGTGCACTGAACCCTTACCGTGCGGCAAGGTGGAGATGCATGTTGACTAATGTGCGCTACAGCTGCAGATACTGCATCTAGTGACACATCTAATAGCTCCATTAATTCCAACTCTGTTCTACACAGGGCATCCTGCATCATTGACAGATTATAATCAGTTTTCTCCTTCATAAACCAGTGAGACTGAAGTTTTGAACTGCTTAAGGAGTTAGCAGAGACTAACTAATCAACCTACGATGTTTCTTTTAGCCAACATTTGTTTCATAAAAGAAAATCAAAATCTCAGTATGGTTAGAAGTAGAACTTAACTTCCATCAAATTACAGAAATTTATCAAGATTTATTTCATATTTCCTTAAGTAAAGCAATTAAAGTTTAACAATTGAGATCTATGCATTAGAAGTTTGAAGTTTTAACAAAAAGTTTTGAAATGTCAAGAAAAAATTTCTATGCCATCAAACATCATCAAAAGCAAGTGATGCAACCTGGTCATTTGTGGACATTAACAAAATTATCTTATCTTATCTATGTGATAAGAATTATGACTGTTATCCCCCACTTTCAGGGATAACTAGAAGATCATGTCTCGAGGCCCACAGGTCCTAGACATGGAGTACCGAGAGCAGGATTGACTTTAGCATGGCCCTGGAGGGCCCACCTTTTCTTTCTTCCAGCATCTTTATCTTGTCAGCAGCAGCAGCGTCCATCACCATCGGCTTGGTCCTGTGTCAAAGAAGGTTCTTGCTCCATGAGGTAATTGGTCTAGGTATCATGGTATGTGTCACTTTGATCATCAAAACCATTGAATGTATGCATCCGATTCCTTTTATTTCTAACAACTACTTGGATCTTACACTTGCCCACTTGACCATGTTTGGGGGGAATTGACAGGGTGCCCTAGCAAGCCCGTGTCTGTAGGTTTTGGTTTGCCACTGGGGGGGATTTCTGAAAATCCATCGTCCGCTCCCATCACAACACCACTTTTCCATCTTGTTTCCCTCTCACCTATCCCATTCCACTTGTCCAGACATTGGGTTGACCTATTTTCAAGATTGCACCTTGTCTCATGGGAAGAAGGGGCTAAAGGCCCGGAAGGTAAAAGCAAGTTGGTAAAAGATAAAAGCCTAAAAATAAAACCTCGAGATGCTTCGCCCAAGGATCCCCGAGAAAGCAATAAAAAGCTTCTCAGCAAGAAACAAGAGGGACCCGGAAAAATAATAAAACAAGGCCTAACCAGAGGATAGGGGGTCTCATCACGAGCCAACCTATTAGGTCCATGGGTATCTAACAGTATGACATTGCCATTAGCTCGTCACCACGCCAGTGCAGTGACTCTTGGTTGCATGGCCAAGGGAAAGGGGGTCTCATCACGAGCCAGCCTTCCCATTTCTGTGAAAATACTTGTGGGTAACGTTGTCACCACTGGTCACCATGCCAGGGCAATGTCCCCTGATTAGCTCTTGAACAAAAAGCAATAAAAGAGAAAAGAATAAAACAATGAAGAATAAAAGGCAAGAATGGGCTTGGAAAAAGTGCATTCATGACAGGTACAGCTCGCCTTCTACAAAGGCACCCACAGGTAACATTTTTGCATCCTTGGCCCTCACTGCACCCACATGTTTGGACATCCCCTGACCACATCACCCACTTACATGGCTTGGATGAGGTTTCTTCCGGGAACT